>SJYQ01001691.1:520317-554055 GCA_006410935.1 Redunca redunca
TTTAACGATTTTTGTTTGCAGGAAATTACATTTTAAGACTACAATTTTCAGTTTGTTTTTTCTTTTGTTTTCCTTGAGTTCATAAAACTGAAAAGTTACTTCACATATTTTGGGACTATGATATATCCTAATAAGAATATGAATTCCAATTTTGTTATGGAAACTCAAAAATGTACTTTAATGGAATTAAATATATCTTCCAAACAGTAAAGTGAGGTATTTCACAAATTTTTCTGTTACAAATAAACTGACATTTATTATAATATTATGAATACTGAAAAATGTGATTCGTAATGATTATTATTAGTTGAGAGTCCACTTTGTCCCAGGCACTGAGTCATGCACTATGCCTTCATTACCTTCTTGAATATTCACATCAAATGAGCTTGATGGTATCATAATCCTCTTTTTACAAATGAGAAGATAAAGGCAAGAGACAGTAATCACACTATTGTTCTGATCCACAGTCCAAGTTCTTGAGCTCTTGTGCAATGGAATATATGCTATGTATTGATAGTCTGTAAAATCTGTAAGCAGTGACAGTCTACAAAAATTAAACAATTATTTTTTAATACCACTGAGGTACAGCCACAGTGTACACATACACACACACACACACAAAATCACTACTCAGGTAATTCAAATCCTTTTTAGCTCAATATTGAGGATCATTTCTAGAAAATGATAACCTCCAAACCATACCTGAAAACTCTACTCTTTTTACTTTTTAATCATTTATTTTAAAAGAAGACATAGTTCTTATGAGCAAAGAGAAAAACAGCTGAGTTGATGCAGGTTTTGTTTTAATAAACATATTTATTTGCTATTCCAGTATGATAAGAAAAGCTGTTTTATCATATACTTATCAGTCATTTCTAAAGGAAATTTTCTATTAGAGAATTAGATTATGATACACTGGTGTTGGGCTTCATAGAGGATTAATCCAACAGGGTAAATCCAAATATATATTACTTTTTTTCTCTTAGATCTGATATCAAAAGCATTATTCATTATTCATATTTTGCTCATCTATGCAAAAATATAAAACCTATGCCTTATGGCCAACATGAACATTTTTCTTAGAAACTGTCATACCTATCACCAGGTAGAGATAAACGCCTATAGAATGAAGGCCACAAGTTTTAATATTTAAAAGTAAATGCTAGGCAGAAATTGCTTTTTTTCATAAAATTATAGTATGTACATACAGTAAGTCCATTATGAGCATTCATTGCCTTTTAAAAATATATCTTCAGCATATACTCATGTATATATTTTATGGTTTCCCCACATAAAAGTAATTATAAAATTATACTTTACTCATTTCCATAGTTGGGCCAAAAATTATAGGGTAAAACATGTAATAGCATGGATATTTTTTATAAACTCATGGAAGATGGTATTTTTATCAGCTCAAAACCAATTTTGACAATCCTGTTAAAACAAACTTAGAAGAACTTTTCAAAATATGGTTTACTTAAAATGAGGTTTGTTTAGTAAAACTTATTAAACAGGGTTTAGAAAATGGCGTTAGTGAGACCACCCACAAATGTATATTGCATCCACAATGAACTAACATGATTACTTGGAAGCCGCTGTGTGTAATGAAAAGCATTATCAACTACTCTTAAGGTTCACATCTTGCTCCCTCTTAAACCACTGTTTCAGTTAATCTCATCCCACAGAGTATGAATCTTCTAAAATGGAAAAAAATATGGCTTATGATTATATGGTTTATGTTCTAAAAGTTACCTATCTTATGTGGAAATAGCAACGATAATAATTCATAAAAAATGTACTTCTTTCCTGCATTTGTGGCTCCATGGTCATGACTGAGCATGCACACACCCTCCTGTATATTGGGGCTTCCCAGGTGGCTCAGTGGTAAAGAATCAACCTGCCAGTGCAGGAGACATGGGTTCAGTCCCTGGGTGGCGAAGATCTTCTGGAGAAGGAAATGGCAACCCACTCCAGGATTCTTGCCTGGGAAACCCCATGGACAGAGGAGCCTGGCAGGCTACATTTCATGGGGTCGCTAAAAGAGTTGGACAGAACTTAGCGACTAAACAACTCCTGTGTATTCAAGTTAGACATCAAACTGTCTATAGTTTTCCCTTACATAAAGATGTGTGCCAATTATTCCTATAATTCTCACTTTTCCCACAAGCTCTAAATAAATAAGAATCAACATATTATCCTGGCTTTCTAAAAGTTATAGAAATAGCAGAGAAGTACGGGTAAGGTGCATCCACATATACCTTTGTTGTGATTAAAGATATGTCCCTGTGTGCTAAGTACTGTCCAACTCTTCACAACACTATGGACTACAGCCCTCTAGGCTCCTCTGTCCATGGGATTCTCCAGACAAGAATATTGGAGTGAGTTGCCATGTCCTCCTCCAGGGGATCTTCCAATCCCAGGCATCAAACCCAAGTCTTCTGAGGCTCCTGCACTGGCGGACAGATTCTTCTGCTGAGCTGCTGAGGAAACTTCTCAAAGATACATATTTCATTTTTAAATAGAGATATAATTGACATATATTTGTTTTAGGTGTACAACATAATGATTTTATAGATGTATATATTGCAAAAACCATCCAGCACAATAAGTTTAGTTAACCATCATCTCCACACACAGTTACAATTATTTTCTGAGATGAAAACTTTTAAGATCTACTTCCTTGGCAACTTTTAAGTGTACAATTCAATATTATTTGAACTGTAATTATTAATAGAATCTCTTTCTAAATGTAAAATACATATATTCTTTGACTCAGCAATTTCACTTCTAAGATATTTTCCTGCCAACATAATTGATCTTATGAACGAGAACCAGTATTAAAATGTCCACTACCACTGTTTGTAATAGAGATTAGGAAAAAATCTGCATTTCCAAGAACAAACAGTTAATTATGGTATGCATAATAAACTCCAATATACCATGTGAAAAAATGAGGTAGAGATGTGCTGATATTAGATATTCTTTTATTCTCCAAAATGTGCTTCTAAATGAAAAAGGAAAAGTACAAAATGGTATGTAGAGTATGTTCCCCCTAGGTATTTTTAAAGTGGAGAAAGTACACATGCAAATATGTATTAGTATCTAAGAATTTGAATAAAATCAAAGAGATCCTCTGCTGAATCCCACAACTGGTAAGTAAATTAGGGAAATTACAAAAAAGAAATTTAAACAATGTCAAGGACTTCCTGGTTACCTCCAGGAGTGAGAAACATAGTCCTTCTCCTTAGTGTATTCACTCATCTCATTCCTTCAGTTCATATCATCTGCTTAATTATCTCTCAACTTTAGATATCACTTCCTGAAAGAACCTTTCTGATTTGTTTTCCTAAACTCCAGACCACATTTGGCCACACTGATGTAAAATATTCTTTATGCATCTTTGTAGTACTTAGCGAAAGTTCTATCCAACAATTACATAATTAGTTGACTTATGTCTGTTTCCCAGAGAGAACATAATTTCTTGACATGAAAGACTTGGCTATTTAGTAGCTAGTTTATTACTGTATCCCGAGCACCAAGCTCAATGCTTTGCACATACTGAACACAATTTGAATGCTATTATATATGTTGAATGGTTAATTGACAAGAGTTTTAATTAATTTTGGCTTGGTTATATGATCTTAGGCAAGTAGCTAAGTACTTTTAAGGTTCTTCATAGCTCTAAAACCTTGAACCTATGGGTCTAAACACATCGAACTAAAACGTTTTGTCCCAAAAATGGTGGTTAAGTTTCTTTTGAATTTTACTTCTCTTTACCTGTATCTTCCTCTATCTTAGCTGTCAAATAGAAGAACTGAACAAGATGGAAGTCCAAGATACCTTCTCAGTTTCCCAGTAACCTCTCTTCTATCACATTTTAGCTTCTGATCATGAATTGTATGCCTTTAACCCTTCAGTCTCTCTCTCCACATACACACACACACACACATACATACACAGATTAAACTTGCCATAATTTTATTCCAGGGGAAAATTAAGTTTGAACAGTGGGCAACAGTATTCTTATTGGACACTGCTCTACAATATATGAGCCCCTATAATATTTTGTGCCTAATAATCTGGAAAAGAAGGGTGTAAACTGTGGATATGGAGTTAAGGATCTGTAGGAAGGATCCCTGCTACTGCCACACCCCTCACTACTATTGCGAGAGGCAGACTGATTGCAAAAATAATACTAACCCTCTCTCCTGGTCTTTATCAAAGTGATTTTTAGCTCCTTCCATTCAATAAATGGAGATTTGAGCTGGGCTTGAAATTTGTCTTTACAAATAGAATGTAGCAGAATGGTTTTCCAGAAGACTTGCAACTTCTACCTTCTCTCAGAATCTGGCTTCCATCAAGAGAACTAGCCTATGGAAGCTAATCAGAAAATGAAAGACAATGGAAAATAATTAATTTTTCTTGAACAACAACCAGTTAAATCCCGAACACAAAGCTACATAGGCTGACCCACAACAGACTACAGTAGAATGATATGGAACTAAAACCAGAAAAGTACCCAAATGTCTAGTCTAAATTGCCAAACTGAAAAATAATGAACTACATACGACAGTTGCTGTTTTAAACCATTATATTTTGGAGTACTTTATTATGTGACATAGTTAACTGACACACTGTGGTTCAAAATTTTAATAAGAGTAGCAAGACTTCTTTTCGTTTTTGGCTTGATTTGGAGCTAGGTAAATTTTATACCCAGAAACCTCTCAACTATTAGGGAAAGTACTTATGAATATGCTCATAAGAGTTTTAGCCACAGTGTCCAATGCCCTCTCCCTTCAATCTATCCTATTAATAAGGACAAATCTATGGCACCCTTTAACTGTGTGCTTAGATAATACCCTCTCATGTTTCCTACCTCCATTTGCTTTTGGAGTTTTCTGAATAGCTGAGACCCTCAGAGACAAATGAACCAAACAACCTGTGAGTGACGAATTAGGAATAGTCAGTCTTGACACCGACTGTCCTGGCCATGTTCTTGGCTGTTGCAAGTCAGGTCACCATACCTAACTGATACAACTGTAGCTCACATATACAAAAAGACTTGAAACCCTCCTTCAATTGTGTAGATATCCTTGGTAATTTATTTTTAGATCTAAATTGACAGTGGAGCTACTGAGAAACTTTACAGAAGAACAGAATGAGAATTGTGCAGCTGGCTAAGAAAGGATTTCAGAATCAACTTGAAATAGGCCTTCCCTAGATAACCCCATGGCTAACTATAGCTTTCAGGTGAATTTCAAACACCACTACTCTCTTGGCATCTCAGGTCGATTTGATTTCCATTCCAATCCATGGAATCCTTAATGTTTCACACATACTACAATATTCTGGGGTTCTAGCCATAACCTTATATCTCTGTCGAACTTGACATTAAAGAAACATATAACGCCTTATTGATACTTCACTGTAGCTGATACTTAAATTAAAAAGGTTAGAAATAAGCAGTGTGTCAGGATGAGGAATGCCTTAACTGTACTATACTAACTTAAGTATTCTAAGACAGCCACATAGACAGTCAAGTCATTAATAATTATTGTGACCATATAATTTGCCATCCAAACTGCACTCATGAGAGTGAAAGGGTACCATTAATAATTGAATAAACCAGGCATAATCCAGGAGTGTCTTGGATCTACCATGATGTATGGGTCATGGAGTGACAGAGAACGAGTTTTAGGGAGTAAAAAGGCAGGGAAGCATGTCAGAGAAACTGGACAGCTGTCTAATTTCTGATTAGACTTTTCTCCCACAATTTCATTTCATTATATTGCAATACTATGAATTCTTAGAAGGTCAGACATAGTCATGTTCATTGAAGTACCTCAACTCAAAGTTGAATTATGTAATCCTTTGATTAGAAATTTTTGGATTTTGCACAACTCTGATTGCCCCTTGAATAGAATGGATAATTGGGAACTGACTGGATAAATAAAAGAGGAAGCACTAAAAGCTAATTTCATTCTTGGAACATACACTACAATAATGGGATCTGATAATAGGTTACCATTAAACAATTACTGAATACTACAGCACATTTGGAACTAGTCCTAGCTGAAATATATATGGTATTCTAATACGTTCGTGGGAGAGAACATAAATTTTGTTATCTAAATAGAGAAATTAGCTGGATGAAAATATCAGTAACTACAAATATATGATCATATTTTGTACACTATAGGGATACTTGTAATAACTGTAGGATTTAACCTTATCAAAAGCCAATAATATCCTTTTTTTAGATATATTTTAGTCTTGCCTTTGTTCTCCACAGGAAAAGGAAACTTCTGCCCTAATAAAAATGTAATGAGAAATATAAATGGATATTTTTCCAGTCTTTTTCAATCTGTATTGAAAATAAAAAGGAGCTGATATCCGAAAGTAATAATCAAATAAACATTAATTTATCACTTACCACTCCCAAGAAAATTTTCTTTAGTATTCCAATAAGTTAGCTGAATTCTTAATATGCTATATGAAATCACGTGTGAGAAATAAAATGGGCCTTTGTGAAAACCTAACAAGAATAAAATTAACACTTTGAGGGAAATTAAATTTCTGTGTATACACACAGGCACAGAGTTACTCTTTTATCATAGCTGCACCTATGTTGCTTTCCTGTATATTTGGGATACACATTGCATGTGTCTACTTGAGTGAATTGTTCCAGAGAGCTAGAACTCTTTGATGACATTTTATGTGAAACAGATGACTAGAACAAAAAGAGGTGTGTTTAGTAATATAAAACAAGGTGATTATAAAGCATTTAAAATACTATATGACAAAAAGCTGCCATCTTACACTAAGTAATGCTGACAACTTAGTGCTTGGTTTTACAAAGGCCTGTATTTAGTGTCATGAAAACTTGCGGGTAAAAGGGGGAAAAAAAGAAAACTTTTTTGCCTGCTTTTAATAAAAAGGTCAAAGTGATAATTAAGTGGAATAAATTTAAAAGAGTTACTCTATTAAGGATATAATAAAAGTCTTAATATAGCATGTTTTACTTGAAAAATTCAAAATGCTGAGCAAGGGAATTACTAATCTCACCAAAATCAGAATGATGCACTACACAGGGAGATAATTTTACAGATGGGAAATAAAAAGGAGTAGAAAAATAACTTCCTCAAGGTTACAAAATTCTTATGCAGCATAGCTACAAACTGAACACATGAGTACTAATACCAATATAAAGAATTTTTTGTTAACTTTTAGGAGTCTAAAAGTAGGTTTTTGTTGATTTCTTTTTCTTTTTAATAAATCAACAATAGAGAAGGTTTTCTTCTAAATTTCTATTTTTAAAGACAAGCTAGTTTAGATTTTCTAAAAAGTCAGAAAAAGTTTAGAATCTAGTCATAAAAATATTTTGGATTTCTACAGATTTCAAAGTGACACAAAAGCATTATTATATTCTATTTCCTTCTGTATTGTACATACAACTATGAAGCAAATCAAGTTTGTTTAGGATCATTAATGTGTACATATAAGACTTTGAACATATTAGCATAAACCATGACTTATATTTTATTCTAGGAACTATATATGAAGATTAAATACAGCCAGTCTTCCAGAAGGGATGGGCTACAAAAGGGTTTTTCTGTTTCTCTGTTTTGTTTTGTTTGTTTGTTTTTTTAATGACCTAAAGCCTTTTCTGACTGTTGGGATCCCTTTTACCAGGAGAATGAGAGACTAATTCTATTATACATTTTTTAATAGCCTGATTCAGGCCCAGAGGAGTAAGCACAAGATATGAGTTTATAAAGAAGGAAAAAAGATGGAAAACTAGCAATTGGGAGCCACTCACATTTTTCTAGTAATAGAATTTATAGGAATTGTGTCTGTCCAGACTGTCTGAAAGCATTAGAAAAATACAATTGGAAAATGCCTCTGCCTTACCTAAATGGGCTTTTTACCTTAGGTCATTAAACAGAATTTTGAGCTGGCAGAGCTCTCAGCAGAGTCTCAGTCTACCCTTTTCCTTATATATGCAGATACTGAAGCCCAAGATGGTGAAATGACTTGCTCAAGTGCCTGAAGGTAAATGGTCCTGAAACAAACCTAGGAAAGCAGTTTACTTTAAATAGTGCCCCATTAAATTATCAACTGCTATTGTATTAAATCATCAAGGAAACAGCAATATTACTGGCTTCTAAGCAGTTTGCAGTTTCGAAATTATAAATTTCAATAGTCCCACATCAGGTAGTCTGAAAGGACATTATTTGATGTTTTTCCCAAGGCCTGTTGAGATAAACAGATGCATTCCGAACATAATATTTCACTGGGGGGCGTGGGAGGGGGAGCTTCAAGGGTGCTTATGTTTTGGAATGAACCTTATGTCAGTGAGCAATTCAGAAACACTGCAGAGAATAGTGCACACAGATGACCCAAGAGAAGAAAGAGTTAATTACAGGACCCCCACCTTTCTGTAAATAACCAAGGAAAGCCTTTTTAAAAGCAATACGAAATGTCACCACAGGTTGACGCTCTTTCTACGAGAATAATGAGATTCTTGCTCCCTCAGATGCTGAGCACATACTTCATCGCCTTTATCGCCGAATTCATTTTCCGTGGTTCATAGATAATTCTCCTCCTCCCTTCAAAATATACTACATACCATGCCTACAACATATTGATTTCAATGCTATATAGTGACTATAGAAGGAAAGACCTGCAGGGGCAGTTTCACAAACTCTAGGTCTAAACACACTGTCAAAACGGCTCCGGAAATGAAGGGCTGCACGCGGGGCAGTCGGTTAGTCCCTTTGAATAAGCCAGCTATTGGCACTGCATCCCCACAGGGCTCGGCTGTGCTGAGGGATCCGAAGGAGGTGCACTTGCAGTCCAAGACTTGCGTCCAGAGTCTGGGCATGGCGGTTTTAGTGTCATAATCATTTCTTTCAAAACACACATGCCATACGGAGAATCTGGAGCATACGTCAGCCGGATAAACTCAAGGAAAGCGCCGATCTCAGGGTCCGAGCCTTCCGACCCGCAGATCGTTCGCGGGTAGGCAGCGGTAAGGGGGCCCTCCCGGGCTGGCAGGAAGCACGCAGTTGGGTGTCGGAGAGAAACGCGAGCTTGCTGCGCCGAAAGAGTCGCCCCAGGATCCGAAAGAGGAACCTCTCCCTTTTTAGCAGTTACAAGTGCGGAAAAACCTGTCCTCCGAGATGGCCCAACTGAAAATAAATTCCAGCACTGAAAAGGAAACTGGGCATGTGCGTGTGGTCCGGGGGTGGGGGGTGTAGGTGAGTCTTACACTCTTAAGGTGGCGAGGGGGTTAAAACCAACTGTAGGCGTGTGGATCTTTGCATTTTACAAACTACAGCACCCTAGCGCTCCCTCCTCTCCCCTCGGCTTCTGAGTGAGTGCCCTTCCTTCCCACAGCGGACACTGGGATCTGGAAAAAGTGAGATCTGTACAGTGCCTGACCCAAGGGGCTCTCCCTTTCCTCCTTCTCAGGTGTTTTCACCCACCCCACCAGCTTTCAATCCGGTTCAACTCTCGCTTCACACTCCCAGCCCTGGAGCCGGCGATCTGTCACAGACCCCTCTTTCTCTTGCCTCAGAACAGCAGGTGAGCTCATTACCTCAACTAGAAATGTAACTTTAAAAGAGACCAAATCTGCGGAGGGCACCCACCTCCCGCGTACCATCACCACTTAACACACACAGCGGTGGCAGTTCACCAACACCAGGGATCTTCAGGCTCTAACCCCCAGCCTCACTCTCCTCTCCTTTCCTGGGAGAGATCCAGAGGCTTTCAAACCTCTGCTTTGACCTGAGCTTCCCAACAACTAAAGGTATGTGCAGAAATAAAAGATGAGAAAAGCAAGTGAGTTTTCCTTTGATAAAAACCACAGCAAGGAGCAAGAGGACAAACAGAAGCCGGAATAACAGGAAGTAGGAGTTTTATCTTCAACTGTCTAGGAGGGGCTACAGATCAAAACTTCAAAGGGAGAAAAGAATGTCTCCCCAAATCCTCAAGTCAAAGGAAAAAATTAACTGGCTGCCCTGTCAAGCGACTGCGAGCACGCGGAACGCCCTGCGAGGATCAACTCCTGTCAGCCACCCAGCGGGTCTCGAGGATGACAGCGCCAGGGGACGTCCCTAAGGGCGAGGAAAGGGATTCCCAGGCGAGATATATTAGTTGTTGGGTTTTTTTTTTTTTTTTNGTGTGTCTTTTTTATTTTGAACTAAGCGGCGACTTTAAGTTGCAAACAGAAATCTTCAAGTTACTCTAACAGCCAAGCTTCTTTTCCGTTTCAGAAAGCCAGGCATCTCGGTAGATCGACAGGCTTCTCCGGCAATTTCTAAAGATTAAACCACCTCCCAGGCGGAACATTAGGAAGCTGTGTTGCTTTCAGATCAGGCAGAGAGCATGAAGGAATATTTTCCTCTAGAACACCTGGGTGGAGCTGTCGAAGCCCTTAGTGGCTCTAAATCCGGGATGTGGGATCACAACTCTCATCCACGAAGCATAATAAAATCTTGGTCCCAGAACCACTTCGCCAAGGCATTGAATAGCCTTCCGTGCATCACAGGGTCACCCTAGTCTCCAGAAGGGAATGTCAACTAGCAATCTTCACATACTGCGCTCTTTCATCAGAAGGCTTGAGTCACCAGCTAGATGGGAATGAGGGGAGTTGGTGGCAGGAGAAATAATAAAACAAGCGGGAGCACGGTCGTGTGTGCACACACAAGTCTTTGAATTCTTTTTCTTTTCATGCTGAAATCTCTAAGCTCTCTCTTCCACTGTGATTTTTATGATAAAGGCTGCCAGTCTGTCTTCCTGGTTTTCCTTACATTACCTTCACAGTATTCTAGAGTTCTTGTATTTTTTTCTCTCTAAATAAGTAGTTTCTCCCTCTTGGTTTTAACATGAACATCTCATTTTCACCTATGGACCTACAAGAAGGCAAATGCTCTAAGGCAAACACCTTTTAATTCAGTATTCCATGAGTTAAGTTTGACTGCATTGCTAGCATTCCGATGGGATCCTGTAGAAATCCTTTAGGGAATTGTTTCCCTTTTAACAGCAGTTCTAAGTAGCTTTACAGGGACAAATCATCCTAACTATATATTTAACCTGGACCCCTCTCCCCCTCCACTCTCTCTGTCTGATCCCGTTTATTTTGGAATGAGAGTTAATATAGCATAATTGTTAAAAAGTGGATCTGCAAAAGGCAGAGTGTTTGATTTGTGTTTTGACATTTATCAGCTGCATGATCTTGATGAACTCAACCTCTCTAAGCCTCAGTTTCCTTACTTGTAAAAAGTGATAGCAATAGTGCCAGCCTTGTGAGATTGCTCCCATGATTAAATGAAATTGCACAAATAGTTGGCTAGGCGCAGTAGAAGGAGCTTGGGCTGTAGGGAGCAATCAGAGTCTAGTTAAAACTCCTGTTCTGCACAAGTGAGTGACCTTGAGCAAAAGTCAGTCTTATAATCAAAGTGGGATGACACATCAGAGTGCCACCTTCAAAGGTGTGCATCTAAGTTGAATGAAAATTGAGCATGCTATACATACTTACATTTAGAACAAGTACAATTGTAGGTAGTGCTCAGTTGCTCTAGTATTCCTTTTAGAGAGGAATTTGTCCTATCCTAGGAAAATACCTTAACATGCCACTTGGAGCAGTAACTCCAAAAGTTATTAGTCATCTATAGCTAAGGTCACAAAAGTGATGGTGAAACTACTCTATATTAAATCACATAATTTTAAAAAATGAGAAATTACAAAATAATAAAAATAAGAATTTGGCAGGGAGTGAATACAGCGATGCTGAGAAAAGAAGGGACAAAAAAAAAAAGAAAAAGAAGGGACAATGACTAAGCCACACAATTCTAAACTGAAATGGTGGAAGACCTTTACATATATTATAAATAACATTAATATCAGTTATTGAACACTTACTTTTTGTTCAGTTCAGTTCAGTCGCTCATCCATGTCCAACTCTTTGTATTAATGCTATTCTAAGGAATTTATATGAATTAGTGGAATAATCCCCCCTCAAAAAACCCTATGAGGGAGGTGCTAATATTATATTCATTGTACTCATGAAGAAACTGAAGCCCAGAGACATGAAGTAACTTTCCCAAGGTCACACAATCATCCATGATTCATAGTAATGGTAATGCCACAATTCTACTCAAGGCATTTTGATGTTAGAGCTTCATTTCTATTTACTTGCTTATCACTATCCAGTTCATTTATCAGAAATGTGTAACAATAAATTTGACTTTTTTTGCTTGGGGGGGGGGTGTTGATTAAATATAAACTCCTTTATAGTCCCAAAGCTATAATAAAGGCCCCTACTCTCAAATACATTTCCCTTGAGGAAATTAGTGAAGCAGTGCACCCTATCTGCATGAGCGAGGTCAGTGTATATGAGATGACAATACTATTTCTAGTAATTTAGCATAAGTAAGAGCTCAGAATTGGAAATAAGCTTGAATGTAAGTTCCACAAAACAATGTAGTAGAGTATTAGTCCTTCACAGTCTAAAGAATGGAGAGTTGGAACCACTTTACCTAGTTCTTAACAGGAAGACCTTTTCTGGTGCATCTGGATTACAACTGCTTTTGTTACAACCTAGAAAACAGTATTCCAACGATATTTACCAGTTTAGTCATGCATCAGAGCATCATAATGGGTACTTCTTATTGCAGGAAATAAAATGAATAATGTTCAGCCGGAGAAAAACATATTTCTTGTTACCTGAAACATGAGAAGCATTTTGCATCTCCAGTATAAAAGAATTCATCATTAGTCAGGACAGTATGCTGAAAGCAGTAACAGCACAGTAAACAATTTTTCAGTTTAGAATCTGTTGAGATCAGTTCTCAGGATCCCAGAAGCTCAGGTCAGAAACTTTTGCCCCATCTGTACTAACCTATCAGTATGTGACAATACAGTTAGGTGGGGCATGTGAACATGTGCCTTCCTATTTTTTTTAACAAAAGATGTATGCAATTCAAGAGCATACAACAAATCTGACTCACTTTGTCCCCACCCTTACCTCCCCAACAATGAGTACACATTTCTGGCCAATACTTTGCAAATACACAGAGTACTCTGTAAGTATGTAAGTATGAAGGATATGTAATGAGAAAGAGTTCTTTTTAGAACAGAGACCCTGAAACAAACTTAACAGGAAGAGTGAAAAATAGAGATGAAAAGTATTTCCACTGTGTCTTCAATGATTGGACTAATATGTTCTGGTACCAATTCCAAAGTGTGTTTTTTTTGTTTGTTTTTTTTTCACACACCACCAGGGAATTCTTGGACACTAGCTAAATGTTCTACAATTCAACTCCATTTTGACAGTATCAGTCTGGTTATAGTCTTAACCAGATAGAAGAAATGCCTAGGGCAACTTGTGTGGAAAGGAGAGTAGAGTTTCCTTGCTCTCTGAGCAGGCCTCTATCCCCAAATATCCCCCTGTTTACCAACCCAGAAGCTCTTGGAACCCAGTCCTTTCAAGTTTTTATGAAAGCTTCATTACATAAGCACCGTTGATTACATTTTTGGCCATTACTGGTTGAATTCACTCTCAAGTCCCACTCCCCACCCAGGAGGTCCAGAGGTGGGACTAAAGGTCTCACATTTTAATCACAGAGTCAGATCTCCTGGCAAACAAGAACCATCCTTAGGTGACCTAGGGCTTTCCAAAGTCACCTCATTAACACAGCAAAAGATCCCCTTTTCCCTCTCCTTATTTAGGAAATCCCAAGAGTTTTAGGAGCTGTATGCCAGGAGTCAAAACCAAATATTATATTTCTTAGTATCACATACAATATTACATCTAGGCAGACTAAGATTTAGGAAAGGCAAAGAGAATGAGTCAAGTCCTAGTCACCATAGTGAAAACCTTGAAATATAAGCTGAGAAACTTAATCTACAGGAAGAAGAGAGTGGAAAAAATTCTTTGTCATCAGTGAGAAGAAAACAGAAAGAGCCATGCTGAGAACAGAAGCTTGACTACTAAAGTTCTCCAGTGACCAGGCAGGGAATGGGCAAGGGCCTTGCCTAATACATTGATGAGAGAGATTGAAATAGATTAGACTGAAATGCTAAATGGTAGTTATATTAAGTCTAGAAAGATACAATTATTTTAAAGAAGCACAGGGTTTACACAGGTATAAGACAAAGCTCTGTTTCATTTCTGGACGCTAAAGGTTTTTAAGTCAGTGATGCCTAAAATGACTCTAGAGATGGACTGGGGAACAGAAGGGTATCTGTCCTTCTATAAAATTTTCTCTTGAACTTTATTGTTTAATTTTGATTAATAGTAATATAAGTCATCACTTGAATAAAATTTTGCAACTCACATCTTCAATAACATTACCTAATAAAGCTGTATCACTGGAGCTCAGGAGGGCAAAAACTTTCAAAGTCTATGGTAAACACGAAGTTCTTATCTCAGACTGTGGATCACTCTGTCTGGGTACAAAAAGAAATTCACAGCTTTTTCAATCAAAGCAGAAATCCACTTAGTCATTTCCTTCCTGTCTTCTACATGAGAAATGGAGAAAGACTCTAATAAGCTCTTTGACTATGAAATATATACTGTAACTATAAAACAGATGCCAAAACTCTTAGTGTATTGAACACTCATAATTCATTAGTGATTTCACTAGATGCATAAAATTTACTCAAAAATTATAACAGTCTGAGTTCATCCTATCAGTTGAGAGTTTCTCTTCCAAGGTCTTTATATGTTTTCAACTTTTAACTGAAATATACCATTCTTTCAGTTAGAAAGTGGCTAAGTGTGTGATTATTCAAATTTTTGATACCTCAGAAGAAGTTTCAACGTGATTACCTCTCCAAAAATTCTCCAAACTTTTCTCTACTTGCTCTGTCATATGTCTGCTGTGCTCAGTCCCTCAGCCATGTCCGACTCTTTGCAGCCCATGGACTGTACCCCACCAGTCCTACCCATGAAATTTTCCAGGCAAGAATACTGGAATGGATTGCCATTTTCTACTCGAAGCATATGTTTGCTAGCCACTGTGATTTGTTATAATTTCATTCAGGAATTAGAAGAGAACAAATACTGACTATAGAAATGGAAAATAACGTATTTTTGATTTTTTAAAACAAATCATCATGGATTTAATGGACCTCTGGAAAACTGAATTAATTAAATATTAACTAGGCCTAGGTTATCTATAACATTTTTCCTTAAAATAATTAAGATACTTGAGTTTATAGAAAAACATTAAGAAGAAATTCTTGCATAAATTTATTATCCTTAAGGAGTTATTTTTTTAGGAGTGATATTAATTAGCAAAAAAAGATTAATAACACTGAATAATGTCTCATTGATTATGTAACATATGAATCTTATCATTTTGATGTTTCTTAGGGACTTACAAGCAATTGAGATGAAGAGTTTTCATTCTTTATTTAAATACAAGCTTTTTTTTGTTTGTTTCTAATGTAGGCTTACTCTGAAGTCCAATTTCCTATTTCCCCATTTGATCCATTCAAACCACCTACCATATTCCCATATTCGGGCCTTTGCACTCACTATTTCTAATCCTTGATACTCTTTAACCCAGTTATTAGTGTAGCTTACTGCATCATCTTTTCCAAGGCATTTGCTCAAATGCTACTGTCTCATTGAAGCTTTCCATGAACAACTGTTTAAAATTTCAACCCCCAGCCCCAATTCTCCTTATCTTCCTTTCATGTTTCATTTTTTTCTCTATTAACTCTATCACCATATAACATGATAGCTTGAAAGCTCAATGAGGGCAGAAATGTGTGTTGCTATATGACTAGAATAGACAGACACATTAGTAGGCACACAACAGTACTTCACTAATGAGTACATCAAATCATGAATAGTTGATGAATAATAAATTACTGTGAAAGGTAATTAATAAACGGAAACAGGTAGGGCTGCTTTTACTGAAGTTTGGTAAAGCAGCCTGAAGTTTCATTTCCCCCTTTAGATACTTCAAAGCTTTTCAATATAGTTAGGAAACCCACCAGGCCAGTGTAACTGTATCATATGACAGGTGAGGTAATTAACTGAAGTCCCAGGAATCAGAAGACTTTATCAAAATTTACACAGATGTGGGTAAATACCATCTTGCTTAAATGCAAAAAGACTACTTTCTGGCAGAGTAAATACACAAGATCTTCTGTAACTTTTAAGTCAAATAAACCAATATAAAAAAATATTTGGATGCTATTAAGTATTATTAGTCAATTTTAAATGCAGTGTATTTAACCAAATTTTTTCTGAACAGACATTCTGAATAAAGTTCTGTATAACATTTCACTAAGACATGATTATGGATGCAGTATCAATATTGCAAAGTCTACAGAGGTGGCTCAGTATTCAAGATTTTAAGCCTCAATGTTCTTTATACTTTGTTCTTTACAGGGTACATTTGGCAAAATTATAATTCAGAGCAATGTATTCCACAAACATAGATGATTCATAACCTATTCAGCTAACAGTGCTATAGGACAAATATTTAATTTAATTTAATGTCCAGCATTTTAACATTACAGGGAGGTGTTTAATGTGCTTACTTTTCTTTGTAAGGGCAAGAAATCCACTTAATAATTGTACCTCAAGGTGAAAGCTTAAGAGAAAACACAATACATTTTAAAACAGCTCTATAAGCTAGTGCACAAGAAGATTTATAAACATGTATGTGCTTTCACTGAAGTCACCAGAATATGTGATGTGTGTGTGAGCTGGCAGGGAAGTATCAATAGATGAAATGATTTTCAGCTATGGCTTCCAGTTTTGAAATTCTGTTAAAACTAGTTAATTGATACATCTTTTAAGGAAAATGATTTGCCTTTTTATAAAACTGACATCCAAGTTATAGAGTGAAGCATAATGTCCAAGAGCAGTTAATATATCAAGGTAGGAGATGATGCCCAAAGAATGTAACTTCGATCATTTTTCCCAGTGAGTGCTAAGTCACCTAAGTGTCTGACTCTTTGGAACCTTATGGACTGTAGCCCACCAGGCTTCTCTGTCCATGGGGGTTCTCCAGGCACAAAGGACATTTCAAAAAAGAGCAAGGTCCATGGTTATTTCTCAGATTTTCTCAGGACTGAGACAAATCTTGAGTTTCGGATAAATGATCTCTGAATTCAACACTTAAAGGCAAAGGGACATCAAAGAGCAGCTTGAGAAGTGTGAATGGAAGGGGAATCATAGTCATCTAGCTTTACTGAGAAGGTAATAGCCTTAATTACTCAGGTTTTTCTCCCACAGCAGCAACTGAGTCATCTTCTATTCTCACTTCTGCTCTCCTCATGTCTTCAACTTCTGGGATCTTCCCAGAAAGTCTAAGTAAAACTCCCAAATTACTCTATCTTGAGGTGATTTTTCACCATCCGCTCAAATTCCTGCCATGAAATTTAAGATGTGAAGCCTTTTTTTCTAGCACTGATATGTCTTTTCAGTTCTAAAATGATCACCATTTCCTTCTCTTGTCTTTTTCTCCCAACTGAGTGCGTTGTCTTTGGCCAGTTCTGTGAAAGCTCAGCTTCAAATACTAAAGTCATGACAATTTATGAAAGAAGGAAGAGATGTATTATGGTCTGGATATCAATGAAAGAAAGAGATATTTAAAGAGAGGTGAGTCATAGGTCAGGAAAACACACAATTAAATAAGAACTATCTTAGAATATAGGCCAAAAAAGGAAATTTAGTTTTTGGTATTTCCCCTTCCCCTTTCCTTCTGCTTTTTATGTATTTGAGCTACAGAGACATTGTTTTGATAATGCCAGTCAGCCAGCAAGTTTGTCATCATGTCAGGAAATTTTTACTAAAATTTTTGTAATGGTCAGTATACTTTCAACTGAAAAATGACAAAAACATGGTCCAAAGAGGATAACTGAGGGGAAAAAAAAAAAAAAGAAGAGGAGGAGGAAGTGACTTACTGGTTTAAATGGCTGGGAATCCCCAAAGTATATATATGTTTAGGCATATCAGGATCAAAGCATTTGAACAAAGTTGTCAAGACTCTTTGTTCTTTTTTCCATATTTCAGCTCTATATTGCTTGTCTTGGACTGTTTTCTTAGCTTCTCTGCTGTGGCCCAACTTCCTTCATCCAAAAAGATACCTTCAAACCCATCTTTGACCAAAAAGATACCTTCAAACTTAAGCTTATATTCATAGGGATTGAAATTCTCAAGGAAGAAATAGCCTCTAACTCATGGAAATAGGTGGGGCTTCCTAGGTGATGCTAGCGGTAAAGAAACTGCCTGCCAACGCAGGAGACATAATGAAACAAGGGTTCAATCCCTGGGTTAGGAAAATCCTCTGGAGAAGGGCATGGCAACTCATCCAGTATTCTTGCCTGGGAAATCCCATGGACAGAGGAGCCTAGTGGCTACAGTCAGTAGGGTCCCAAAGAGTCAGACACAACTGAATCGACATAGCACACACGCACACATGGAAAAGTGTACAATTGATTTTACCCATCTCTTCAGTAATTTACTGTAAATAAGAAGATTCAGGGCCATGGCTGACCAGTCCTGAGTCGTATGTCCACCTCTGCAGCCAGAAGGCAGGTGGGCATCACATTTGACGGTACCTCAGAATTGCAGGGATGGGGGCCATTCCCCAAGGAGCAGACAAAAAACAAACAAACAAACAAACAAAACAAACAAACAAAAAAAAAACAGTAGATGTACATTGCATTTGCTTTATGTTATTTTTTAACTGATTCTTAGAACCAAGATGCTTTCTGTTCAGATTGTGTACAACAAGAGCTTTTGACTATGAAGGTGAAAAACAGAAATATTCTGTTACATAGGAAAACCTAATCTTGTCTTTATCCTTGCTCCTTTCTAAGGGCTAGATCACTGGCACAAACAGAAAACAGGCATTACTTTCAAATTATTACTAATGGTTTTCTAGGTGCCTCAGTGGTAAAGAACATAATGCAACGCAGGAGACACTGGAGATGTCGGTTCTATCCCTGAGTCAGGAAGATAACCTGGAGAAGGAAATGGCAACCCATTCCAGTATTCTTGTCTGGAAAATTCTATGGACAGAGGAGCCTGGCAAGTTGCAGTCCTTGGAGTCACAAAGAGTTGGACACAACTGAGCCACTGAGCATACATGTCTTGTACACACTCTGTTTATGTGGGGAAGGAGTAAGCATTAGTGCTGTTCTATGCTTAGAAGAATGTGAAACAAAGTGACAAAATAAATATTCTGAAGTATTCACAAATATGTTTATTTCCTCTGCGAGTCTGCCAAACAAGCAGGTATTTCCTCCGGACTTCTTCTGAAGGTGAGCTGAGTAACTCTGTTCAACTTTATTGTCCATATATTTGCTACAGCTCATTTTCCATCAATTTATCACTGTCATCAGTCTGCTGTTGTCCTTACATAAAGGAAAAGTAGAAAAATAGCCAGAAATTTATATTGGCCAATCTCTCTGATTCATCTAGGCCCAATATTTTCAGTTTCAGCAGTCCTTAAGACAGGGGCCTGTAGGAAGTCAACACTCTGGTCTTTTTTCAAGCAAACTGCCTCCCCCACCCAGAATGGTGATTTTAAGCAAGGAGCTGCCAGCAGCCAATCCTCAATCACACATTCTACCGGATCCCTCTACAATTAGCTCAATCTATCTACCTTCTTGAGTATAACTAAATGAATCTTCTTTCCAGCCTCCATGCATTATCCCTTCTTTCTTATAGAATCACCACAAATCATACCCCTTCTCTAACACATGGCCCAAGCTTCCACTCCTCTGTGGTACTGTTGTAAACTTCTCTCCAGAGATGCTTGTGTGCAGTGCTTCTGAATGCCACCTCCAGTATGTCACACTGGCAGCTTGAAATTGCCATCGTAGAAAATGGAAATTGGAAATTGGCAAATAGTACACATCTGGGCTGGTTTTGGTTTTGAGAGATGGTTGTTTTCAGTTCACTTCAGTTGCTCAGTTGTGTCCGACTCTTTGTGATCCCATGGACTTCAGCATACCAGGCTTTGCTGTCCATCAACAATCCCCGGAGCATGCTCAAACTAATGTTCATCAAGTCAATGATGCTATCCAACCATCATCCTCTGTTGTCCCCTTCTCCTCTCGCCTTCAATCTTTCCCAGCATCAGGGTCTTTTCCAATGAGTCAGCTCTTTGCATCAGGTGGCCAAAATATTCGAGTTTCAGCTTCAATATGTCCTTCCAATGAATATTCAAGACTGACTTCCTTCAGGATTGACTGGTTTGATTTCCTTGCGGCCCAAGAGACTCTCAAGAGTCTTCTCCAACACCACAGTTCAGAAGCATCAATTCTTCCACACTCAGCTTTCTTTACAGTCCAAATTTCATATCCATTTATGACTACTGGAAAAACCATCGCCTTGATTAGATAGACCTTTGTTGGCAAAGTAATGTCTGTTTTTTAATATGCTGTGCAGGTTGGTCATAGCTTTTCTTCCAAGGAGCAAGCATCTTTTAAATTCATGGCTGCAATTGCCATATGCAGTGATTTTGGAGTCCAAGGAAATAAAGTCTCTCATTGTTTCCATGGTTTCCCCATCTATTTGCCATGAAGTGATGGGACTGAATGCCATGATCTTAGTTTTCTGAATTTTGAGTTTTAAGCCAACTTTTTGACTCTCCTCTTTCACTTATATCAAGAGCTTCTTTAATTCTTCTTCACTTTCTGCCATAAGAATGGTGCCATCTACATATCTGAGGTTATTGATATTTCTCCCGGCAATCTTGATTCCAGCTTGTGCTTCTTCCAGCCCAGCGTTTCTCATGATGTACTCTGCATAAAAGTTAAATAAGCAGGGGTTCCATGTTCAGTTCTAACTGCTGTTTCCTGACCTGCATACAGATTTCTCAAGAGGCAGGTCAGGTAGTCTGGTAATCCCATCTCTTTCAGAGTTTTCCACAGTTTGTTGTGATCCACACAGTCAAAGTCTTTGCCAATAAAGTCTTTGTCAATAAAACAGTGTAGATGTTTTTTCTGGAACTCTCTTGCTTTTTCTATGGCCCAACGTATGTTGGCAATTTGACCTCTGTTTCCTCTGCCTTTTCTAAATCCAGCTTGAACATCTGGAAGTTCTCAGTTCACGAGAACTTCATGAACTGTTGAAGGCTGGCATGGAGAATTTTGAGCATTACCATGCTAGTTGTGAGATGAGTGCAATAGTGTAGTAGTCTGAGCATTCTTTGGCATTGCCTTTCTTTGGGACTGGAATGAAAACTGACCTTTTCCAGTCCTGTGGCTACTGCGGAGTTTTCCAAATTTGCTGGCATACTGAGTGCAGCTCTTTCACAGCATCATCTTTTAGGATTTGAAATAGATCAACTGGAATTTCATCACCTCCACTAGCTTTGTTCGTAGTGATACTTCCTAAGGCCCACTTGACTTCACATTCCAGGATGTCTGGCTCTAGGTGAATGATCACACTATCGTGGTTATCTGGGTCATTAACCATGATAGTGGGATCATGCATCAAGATCTTTTTGTAGAGTTCTGTGTATTCTCACCACCCCTTCTTAATATCTTCTGCTTCTGTTAGGTCCATATGATTTCTGCCCTTTACTGTGCTCATCTTTTCACAAAATGTTCCCTTGGTATCTCTAATTTTCTTGAAAAGATCTCTAGTCTTTCCCATTCTATTGTTTTCCTCTATTTCTTTCTGTTGATCACTGAGGAAGGCTTTCTTATCTCTCCTTGCTATTGTTTCAAATTCTGCATTCAGATGGTTGTTTTAACTACTAGCATGTCATACTGTCCTTGGAATTGATTTTATTCTTCAGTAACCACTTTAACAGTGGTTGCAAGTCTGAGGGTGGTGTCAGATATACTCGAGTTCTGGTTCATTGATCTAGTATGTATGTGACAGTGAGTTGTTTCACCTGTCTGAGTCAGTTTCCTTAAATAAAATAACACAGGTGAAGTTTCTGGCACAGAAAAGTGCTGAATAAGAGTAGCCATTTCTTCAATGGCACTTGATCTTTCATGTGTATTCCATTTATAGTTTGGATTAGCTATGTTTCTGGACATATGTTGATGTCTTTTGTATTTGCTTTCCTTCACCTCAGAACCCTCAGTGTTAAAAAAAAATCATCAGAGTATCTTGCTTAGTGTGCTTGGTAGATAGTCAACCCACAGTAAATACTCCTGTAGGCATATTCATAGAGTAGGCAGTCACAGAGTCAAAAATGTGTGGCCAATGATGCCTGACAGCACTGGATTAAGAGTACTGTGTGTGCTGTGCTAAGTTGCTTCAGTTGTGACCGACTCTTTTTGAACCTATGGACTGTAGACTGCCAGGCTTCTCTGTCCATAGGATTCTCTGGGCAAGAATACTGGAGTGGGTTGCCATGCCCTCCTCCAGGGAATCTTCTGGATTCAGGGATCTAACCCACATCTCCCAGGGATCAACCCCCCATCTTCCATGGATCAACTCTGATGTTTCATGCTTTGGCAGGCAGATTCTTTACCACTAGAGCTACATGGGAAGCCTAGATTAAGAATGCCTGAATTTCAATCTCAGAACACAGCATACTAAATTGTAAGAACTCCTGGATCAAACATCTCTACTTTTGAATCACAGTTCCACCTCTAATCATCTGTGCTGACTTCATCAAGTTACTGTCCTCAGCTTCCTCATCTGTTAAATAGATGAAAGAGTAGCTTTGTACTTAGTGTCACAGTTTAGGAAGATCCCTTGTACTAAAAGATGCTAAATGTGTGGACAGTCTTATAAAAAGTGGCTACTACCATTCTTCCACTAGTTGATCCTGTGGTTTAATCTTCCTAAGCTTCATAGACTTTAACTATATCTATAAAAGTGAGAGGGCTAATTTGGTGTTCTCTCAAGAGATCTTTTTTATTTTGAATAAGTTTCTTTATGTCGAAAGCCCTTTATTCTAGAGACAGATAGAAGTTCTAATGCCAATACTCTTTGGTGAACAAAATCTCTCCCTTCGAGTCTCACTACTCTTAGACCAGGCCCCCATCACTGTACAGGAATTTTCCAACCAGTCACCTACCACGTAGCTCTACTTTTCATCCTCCAGACTTCCCTGTGGTCTTAGACAGGCAGACTACACACACACACACACACACACACACACATTTGATTGCAGCACTCCCTTTCTTTAAAATCTCTGCTGGAATCATTTTACCTACAAGTGAAGGTTAACCTTCCTAGCAAGATCTCTAAAGCCCTTGACATTCTTGTCCTGGTTTCATATTTGCCCATGTTAGTTTCACATCACAACCCTCTCCTGAGCACTATGCTTCAGTCAGGTTGAACTCACTGTTTCCTAAACATATCCTGGCAGCCTTTCTCAACTATGTCATTACACATACGGTTCTTTTGGCAGCCTGAGATGCACCTACTAGCCTACCCCTTTGTTTTCCTGGGATACTCCTACTCATATTTCAAGACCCACCTCACATGTCAAGTTGTCTTTTAAAAAGGTTTTCCTGACTCCCCCAGGCAGTGTTAGTCATGCTGTCTCTGTATTTCTACAGTGCTAGCACTTTCCTCTTTGAATTATATTTATCTGTTTACAAGTCTGGCTCCTCCACTGGAACAGTAACTTCTCAGTAGTGATGTGCCACAAGCCTGGAGTCAGACTGTCTGGTTTATAAACCCCTGCACCAACGCATACTAGATGAATGAGCTTGAGAAAGCTACTCAACTTCTTTAAGCGCCCATTTTCTCACCTATAAAATCAAATGTTGCATTATCAGGGTCCTTATAGTAATTAAAAGAGAAAATGCATGTACAGCTCCTACCCATATGCCTGGCATAAATTAAGGACTCAATAACTTAATCATTCTCAATGTTGATGGTGATGACAAAGGAGATGGGACGATAGTAGTGGGAGAGAAAGTGATGGGAAAAAAAGAAAAGAAAAACCCTCATTTATCTTTGCAGTCCCTGGACCAGTTCCCAGTCTGGCACCTAGTAAGTACTCAATGCATGTTTGTTGAATGAATGGTGCTACTTTATAGCACACCTAAAATGACAAATACCAGCTCTTTTCTCATGTGAGTCCAAGATGTTGAATTAATTTTTGAGATGCCAACAACTGAGTTGCTGATGGAGACTGGGAGGAGGGGAGAAAAAGGATGATGGAGGATAGAGAAGGAAAGTAGTATGTTGGGCATGCTCTTCCTAACTTCATCTAAGCATTACTGTTACTGTTATTGTCATTACTAAGAATGGAAACTTTTTGTTTTTTTAAAGAAGTTAAGTGGTGAGGATTCCCAGTCTAGAGAGCAGCCCCACCAATAGGCATCACTTGGGTGTGAGGGCAGGACTTCCGCGGTGGCTCAGACGGTAAAACGTCTGTCTAAAATGTGGGAGACCTGGGTTGGATCCCTGGGTCGGGAAGATCCCCTGGAGAAGGAAATGGCAATCCACTCAAGTACTATTGCCTGGACAATTCCATGGACAGAAAAGCCTGGTAGGCTACAGTCCATAGGGTCGCAAGGAGTCAGACCCGACTGAGCGGCTTCACTTTGGGTGTGAGGGCAGTCAAAGCAAACTCCTTTGATGTGATAGGAGAGCCAGAGGGCAAAACCGCAGGCAGCTAGGGGTTGGAATGCAAGGGGCTCGGAAGGAAAATCCTTTCTTACTATCGGGAGGGGCCGAGATCACTTAATGATGAAACCCCTGGACTACAAAGGACTGAAACATTGGGAATGGAAGTCCTGATTAGCGAAACAGTAAACTCCGGAGGCATTTACACAAATTAAAACCAAACAAAAGCCTAATACACAGGACATAAAAAAAAAAAAAAAAAAAAACTGAGATAAATTTTTTCAATTAGTTTCAAAGAACAGCTGGAAATCAGACTAAGGCTGCTGCGAGAATGGGATATCAGAATTTAAAGTGGGAAAGGAGATGAACGGAGGAGGTGGAGGTGAAGCGGTGCTGCTGAATTTATCTCAAAGAAGAAAAAAGAATAAATACATGCTCTCTTGTATCCATTAAACGTTGGATGCTCCCAGACCAGTGTATCGGCTGATTCCCTTTTTGCTGCGCTCGGTAGAGAAAACAACACACAAACAAAAACAGAAATAAACACAGAAAAATTAAGGCATGCTTTCGTCTTTTCCTCCTTCTTCCTTCTTCCAGCCGAGTTCTTCCCGGCAAGCAAAGGTTCGCCTTCGCTGTCCACCGCCCGCGTCCTTCCAGACCCCCAGCAGCTGGCCTTGTGTTCCGTTCTCGAATCCCGAACCAAGCTTGGTCCCTAGATCTCACAGTCCCCGAAGCTGACCCACTTCTGTCTCCTTCTTTTCTCCCCTTCCACTTCTTCCCTCTTCCCTCTGGTCTGTCTGCTCCTTTGCCCAGCTGTCACCGGCTCCCCTCGCTCCCCACGCCTACGCCCCGAACCCACGGCTGGGAGGAGGGCCTGCTGACGCTCGGCAGAGTTGGCAGAGTCCCAGAAATCATCCCCGCTCTTCCTCTTTAGCAAACCACTGTCTTTCGCAGCGGAAACTGATTTCCACTGACGAGGACCGTCCGGTCTGCGTCCGTCGGGACCGACCGAGAGAGAGCCTGCGCTTGGTGTTTGGCTCCTGACTCGGAATGCGAGAGACCCCGGCCGGCCGCGCCCTGGCCGCGAACACGCTCGCCCCCAGCTGCCTCAGAGACTGGGGCATCGCCAGCCCCCAGGTTAGATAGCTCGGTTCCGCCTCGCACAGAAGAGATCATGATGAAGGTGTGGGCCGCTGCAATCCTCCAGTTCTCTGTTCCTCTAGATGAAGGCCCCCAGCCGGCCTCCTGGGTCAGAAGCCGCCGATTCACTTTTTCTGAGAATTGGATTGACTGATACATAGAGGAACCAAGTCCACAAATACGTTAAACAAAATAAGCAAGTGCATGCCTATGCTTTGTCATTATCACTGACAAAAAGAAGTCTAGGATTTTCCCAAGTAAAATTCTAGTAGCCCTACTCTCCCTCATAAACTTCCTTCATTAGGGATTGTGCGTCTGTCTCAGTCGTGTCCAACTCTTTGCTACCCGGTGGGCCGTAGCCCCCTAGGCTCCCCGTCCGTGTTTTCCAGGCAAGGCTACTGGAATGGGTACTGCGAAATGACTCTATATTCCAGATAATATTTAGAAACGATGATTGTACTTTAATCAACATCTGATTAAACCAACCTACCCAGATTAAATACAGCTATCTTTACTGGAAGGAATTCCTCAACAAAGCAGAATGTGTAACTTATGGAAGGCTACTGCTAGAATTCTCCTCTGGAAACCAGAGACCGGGTAGTGAAATAGCTGACAGTGCAGCTGAGTTGGTTGCAGTAAGTGAAAGACCTGCTCATGTCTTAGGAGTTCTGGGGACTGTTTTTTATATTTAGGTGCGAATGCTGATTTTGTCATAATTGATACATAGAAAGTTATGAATTGATGTAGGAAACAAAGTCATAAGAAATCCTTGGGTAATATCTGGAAGAGCATTTAACTGTCTGTCACTCAAGAAAAAGGAGCAGTTCAGTTTTCAGAATGTACCTACATTATACAGTCAGCCAATAAAACATAATCCCCACTTAAGCAATTAGAGGAGGGCGGTGGGGTTGCAGTTGGGATTTTTAGCTTGGTTAAAGCAAATAAAATACTGTAGGAAGAATGAAATCATACTTGTTGAAACTTGGATTTACAGAAATATAAGGTAGCTTGAAGAAGATGAATTCAGGTGGAAAATGACCTTTCTATTATGTTCAGGAAGGCATTAGAATGTCAGGAGAAATGCTGGAAAGGAGATTTATTACCATATAAACAGTTGACAAGTTCCATTTTGTTGAGTACCTTGGAAGGAGGAAGGAAACCAGCATTTCAGGAGGTGATTAAAAAAAGCTCTGAAAAGAGTGTTTAGTAATCCAGGGAGACCCAAATGGTGGAGGAATGTGTTGCTCCTGGTCTGCTAAGAGGTTCCTGGGTGTCTCAGAGTCCCCCTGATTTGCTTATTCCTCATCTGAATATTTGTACTAGATGAATTACTTGTGATATGAGATGCGATAGAGACAATGTGTGTGTATATCCTTCCACTCCCTATAAAAAATTCTTCCCCTTCCCCTCCCTCTCTCTGTATTTGTATGTGTGTACACGTGTTTGTTCAAGCATATCTATCTACATATATATTCAAAGATGAGAAGGGAATTTTCAAAACTATATCTTTTTTTTGTAGTAAAGTTGCATTTATATTGCTTTACGTTTTGAAGGCCATATTCATTTGAGACATATACATACCTTGTGTGGCCCAGAGGGCTTATGTTACATTTCCACTGCAATGATGAGGAAATAAAGATCAGAGAAGGGAAATCATATAAATATAACAATTATATATATCATATAAATATTGTTTTGTTTAATCATATATATCATATAAATATTGTTTTGTTTTGAAAGCCACCTTTCAGTTGAAAGAAACACATGCCTCGTGTGGCCTAGAGGGCTAGTGTTAGGAGCCCCATTTTAAAGATGAGGAAATAAAGATAAAGAAGGGAAGTGATTTTCCCAATGTCCTTTTCAAATTTGCCACGAAACCTTTCACAGTACTTGTGATTCATAAGCACAAACTTTAAAACCACACAGGAACTCAACACATCCTCTTTTCTTGAGCATTTTCTGTCTCTTCTTTTTAGTCTGAATATTTAGTTAAAATCTGATAAAAACTTCAGCAATCTGTGCACACTCACCTCCTATTCTTTTTCCTTGTTTTGTTTTCCTCCTTAGCAATATTCATCTTGCTTTTTGCATGTGCTTTTGTGCTCCAAAGAATATGCTCAGTGAAGACGGGAATGATTTTGAGGGGTAAAGTTGAGACTGTGGTTTTTCTGCTGTATCCTCAGTGCCAAGAAAAGTGCCAAGCAAATAGGAGGCCCTTAATAAATGTCTGTGAAATGAATGCCCACGTGCATGAATGAATGAGG
Source organism: Redunca redunca (assembly GCA_006410935.1). Lineage (NCBI taxonomy): Eukaryota > Metazoa > Chordata > Mammalia > Artiodactyla > Bovidae > Redunca > Redunca redunca. Next base: position 548,254 of record SJYQ01001691.1, read on the forward strand.
GCTGAAAATAGTCCATGTAAATCTACCTAGCATCTATCAAGCCACTGCTATTTTTGTAGGGCAGGGGTGCTCACTAGTTGTAAGAAAAATAATGAAAGGACCTCACTGCAGGTCCCTGGACACTTGATGTGAAGATAGTATTCCTTATTTGTCTTAGTTTTTTCTGTTAGCAAAATATGGTTGAAACCTCGCTTCTGATATCCAAATGATGCCTCTGCTGTGGCTGGGAAATTTTTTGTATGTCTTATGTCCTTGTTGCCTTCTACTCTGCCTTTACCTTTCTCTCATGTGTGCACAACCCTCAGGAAATGCCCTCTGCCTACAACCCAGCCAGGAATGTATTTTTCCTGGACCAGGGCCCTTTACTTAGGATCTTTCCAGACATTTTCCTCCCTCATTAAATTTTACCTACCTTTTCCCCCATTCCCTCTGGTGTCTACTTTCCATACTGTTTTATGCTTCCTAGGTAATGCATTTTTATTTTGTTAGAAACAAGTAGTCTTAGAATTACAAGACCACACAGTACAGCTTCTCTTTCAGTGATCCAAGTCTTTCTACGGTTTGCCAAGTGAGAAGTGGTGTAAGTGAGAACTCAGTCTCCAGATATAAGATGGATAAGCTTTCTGCCTTTCATGAATTATATGACTTTGGGCAAATTATTTGACCTCTCTAAGCTTCAGTTCAGTTCAGTTCAGTTGCTCAGTCACATGCAACTCTTTGTGACTCCATGGACCTCAGCACGCCAGGCCTCCCTGTTCATCACCAACTCCCTGAGTTTACCGAAACTCATGACTGTTGAGATGGTGATGCCATCCAACCATCTCATCCTCTGTTGTCCCCTTCTTTTCTCCCCTTCAGTCTTTCCCAGCATCAGGGTCTTTTCAAATTAGTCAGTTTTTTTTGCATGAGGTGGCCACAGTATTGGAGTTTCAGCTTCCAATGAACACTCAGGACTGATAACCTTTAGGATGGACTGGTTGGATCTCCTTGCAGTCCAAGGGACTTTCAAGAGTTTTCTCCAACACCACAGTTTAAAAGCATCAATTCTTCCATGCTCAGCTTTCTTTATAGTCCAACTTTCACATTTATACATGACTACTGGAAAAACCATAGCCTTGAATAGATGGACCTTTGTTAGCAAAGTAATATCTCTGATTTTTAATATGCTGTCTAAATTGGCCATAACTTTTCTTCCAAAGAGTAAATGTATTTTAATTTCATGGCTACAGTCACCATCTGCACTGATTTTGGAGCCCCCCAAAATAAAGTCTGTCACTGTTTCCATTGCTTCCTCATCTATTTGCCATGAAGTGATGGGACCGGATGCCATGATCTTAGTTTTCTGAATGTTGAGTTTTAAGACAACTTTTTCACTCTCTTCTTTCACTTATATCAAGAGGCTCTTTAGTTCTTCTTCACTTTCTGCCATAATTGTGAGGTCATCTGCATATCTGAGGGTATTGCTATTTCTCCCAGCAGTCTTGATTCCAACTTGTGCTTCCTCCAGCCCAGCATTTCTCATGATGTACTCTGCATACAAGTTAAATAAGCCCATGACAATACACAGCCTTAATGTACTCCTTTTCCTATTTGAAGCCAGTCTGTTCTTCCATGATCAGTTCTAACTGTTGCTTCCTGACCTGCATATAGATTTTTCAAGAGGCAGGTCAGGTGGTCTGGTAGTCCCATCTCTTTCAGAATTTTCCACAATTTATTGTGATCCACATAGTCAAAGGCTTTGGCATAGTCAATAAAGCAGAAATAGATATTTTTCTGCAACTCTCTTGCTTTTTGGATGATCCAGTGGATGTTTACAATTTGATATCTGGTTTCTCTGCCTTTTCTAAAACCAGCTTGAACATCTAGAAGTTCACAATTCATGTATTGTTGAAGCCTGGCTTGGAGAATTTTGAGCATTACTTTATAGCGTGTGAGATGAGTACAATTGTGTGGTAGTTTGAGCATTCTTTGACATTGCCTTTCTTTGAGATTGGAATGAAAACTGACCTTTTCCAATCCTGTGGCCACTGCTGTGTTTTCCAAATTTGTTGGTATATTGAGTGCACCACTTTCACAGCATCATCTTCGAGGATTTGAAATAACTCAACTGGAATTCCATCTTCTCCACTAGCTTTCTTCATAGTGATGCTTCCTAAGGCCCACTTGACTTCACATTCCAGGATGTCTGGCTCTAGGTGAGTGATCACAGCATCGTGGTTATCTTGGTCATGAAGATCTTTTTTGTATAGTTCTTCTGTGAATTCTTGCCACCTCTTCTTAATATCTTCTGCTTCTGTCAGGCCCATACCATTTCTGTCCTTTATTGAGCCCATCTTTGCATGAAATGTTCCCTTGGTATCTCTAATTTTCTTGATAAGATCTCTAGTCTTTCTCATTCCATTGTTTCCCTCTGTTTCTTTGCATTGATCACTGAGGGAGGCTTTCTTGTCTCTTCTTGTCTCTTCTTTTTGTTCTTTGGAACTCTGCATTCAAATGGATATATCTTTCCTTTTCACTTCACTTCTCTTCTTTTCATAGCTATTTGTAAGGCCTCCTCAGACAGCCATTTTGCTTTTTTGCATTTCTTTTTCTTGGGGGTGGTCTTGATCCCTGTCTCCTGTATAATGTCTTAAACTTCCGTCCATAGTTCATCAGGCACTCTGTCTATTAGATCTAGCCCCTTAAATCTATTTCTCACATCCACTGTATAATCGTAAGGGGTTTAATTTAAGTCATACCTGAATGGTCTAGTGGTTTCCCCTACTTTCTTCAATTTAAGTCTGAATTTGGTAATAAGGAGTTCATGATCTGAGGCACAAGCTGCCAGTCTTGTTTTTGCTGACTGTATAAAGCTTCTCCATCTTTGGCTGCAAAGAATATAATCAATCTGATTTCAGTGTTGGCCATCTGGTGATGTCCATGTGTAGAGTCTTCTCTTGTGTTGTTGGAAGAGGGTATGTTCTCTTGGCAAAACTCTATTAGTTTTTGCCCTGCTTCATTCTGTACTCCAAGGCCAAATTTGCCTGTTACTCCAGATGTTTCTTGATTTCTTACTTTCGCATTCCAGTCCCCTATAATGAAAAGGACATATATTTTGGGTGTTAGTTCCAAAAGTTCTTGTAGGTTTTCATAGAACCGTTCAACTTCAGCTTCTTCACCGTTACTGTTCGGGGCATAGACTTGGATATCTGTGATATTGTATGGTTTGCCTTGGAAACAAACAGAGATCATTCTGTCGTTTTTGAGATTGTATCCAAGTACTGCATTTTGGACTCTTTTGTTGACTAGGGTGGCTAGTCCGTTTCTTCTAAGGGATTCTTGCCCACAGTAGTAGATATAATGGTCATCTGAGTTAAATTCATTCATTCTAGTCCATTTTATTTCTCTGATTCCTAAAATGTCAATGTTCACTTTTGCCATCTCTTGTTTGACAACTTCCAATTTGCCTTGATTCATGCACCTAACATGGTCCATGGACTCTAAGATTCAGGCCTCTCATTTAAGACTGATAACAAAATGGATCTTATCACCCAGGGCCATTTTATTAAGTAGAATATGTGGGATAATGCATCAAATAATTTGTTGCCAGTAGTAACCACTAATAAATAGCTATTCCATATACCATTTCAATGCCATCAGTATTGGGAAAGAAATCTCTATTTCCCTGAGTCAATCAGTTCTTTTTTGAAGATCGATTGTCCATATCCTGTAATGATCCTTTACAGTTAGCCCAAACCTGCTCCCTATTAGCTTCTACCCATTGGTCCCCAGTGTTTACTTGGAGAAACATAGTCAATATGTGCTGTTATGATCTGAATGTTTGTATTCCACACCCCTTAAATTTATATGATGGAGCCCTAACCCTCAATGTGATGTTGTTTGGAGGTAGAGCTGTAGGGAAGTAATTAAATGTAGATGAAGTCAGGAGAGTGTTTCCCTTATGTTGGATTGGTACCCTAAAAAGAAGAGCAAGAAACAAGAGAACTCTTTCTCCAGGAGCATGCCCTGAGAAAAGGACATGTAAACAAAGAAAAAAATGGCAGTCATTGTAAACCAGGAAAAGAACCAAATCTACTGGCAGCTTGGGCTTGGGCTTCCCAGTCTCTCGAATTGTGAAAAATAAATGTTGTTTAAGTAACCAGTCTATGGTATTTTCTTAGAGTAGCCTGAGATAAGACATGTACCTTCACTTTTATGATTTTTTAAAGTTTCTAAAACAACTTTTATAGTCTATCTACATCTTCTCCATTTTAAGCTAAGGTTTTCCAGTTCCTTCAACTGCTCTTCATCTGTAACAGTTTCTCTTTTCCATTGCTAACTGATTGCTCACAATGACATCTACTTTACCTATGTGCCTCTTTAAGAGGTGCACCTGAAAGATATACAATAGCCTAGTCATTGTATAACTAACACAAATTACAGGGGAGGTATTATCTCATATGGTTTGGACATTATATTCTTGATGGAGACAGGTCTCATTAGGTTCCTTGGCAAAGATATCACACAGTTGGAAGCATGTCTATCTTGTCAAGCACAGCTTAGAAACAAAGTAAGAACTCCAGATCCTTTTCACATGAAGCACTGATAAACCAGGTCTAGCCCGGTCTTCACATGAGTAACTAGGAGTGTGCCTAAAAGCAGGGTTTAATATTCATTCCTTTTAAGTCACACTAAAGGAACTTCTGGAAATAATGTCTTCAATCTATTGTTCCCAACTTTTTTTTTTTTCCTTCTCAGTACAGATTAATGATGGTATTCACATGAAATACAAACACAAGCATATCCATGATTATTTGAAATTCCCATCTCCTGTTTTTAACTCCACCCTTCACTCTTCTGTGCAAAAGAGCATATCAGAAGTTGAGTGAGTAAACTAAAGAACTAAATGTGAAAAGCAATAGCCCAATGCTTTTATGAGATTACATAGGTTAATATCTTCCTGATATTAGGGGAAAAAAAGAATTTCTTACACAATGTCAGAAAGAAAGAAAGCAAAAATAATAAAGGAAGAAGTTGAGACATTTAATTTTATTGAACCAAAAAATTCATTGATCCCAATAAACAGAATGAAAGATATTTGCACATACTTGATAAAAGTGCTAGTGAAAGTGTTAGTCGCTCAGTCATGTCCGACTGTGATCCTGTGGACTGTAGCCTGCCAGGCTCCTTTGCCCATGGGATTCTCCAGGTAAGAAATAGGTAGCCATTCCCTTCTCCAGGGGATCTTCCAGACCCAGGGATAGAACCTGGGACTCCTGCATTGCAGGCAGATTCTTTACCGTCTAAGCTACCAGGGAAGCCAAAGGGCTAGTATGTTCCCTTAAATTAAAATGAATTTTTACAAATTATTAAGAAAAAGACAACCAATGGAAAATTGGGTAAGAGACTTAAATATGTACTTTACAAAAGATACCTGACTGAATTAAAAAATCATGAAAAAATTAGCAATATTATTCAGGAAAATATAACTTAAAACTCAGTGAGCTCAAATTTGATACTTACTAGATTTGCAAAAGTTAAACTAATTGACAATACCAAATGTGAGGGAGGAGTTACAGTAAGGAGAACTATTATACTCTACTGGTGGGAATGCTAATTGATACAGCCAGTTTGGAAAATATTTTGGCATAATTTAGTCCAATTAAATATATGGCTGTGCTATCTATACATTACATAAATTAGAAATCAAGACATAATCCCAATGTCATTTTCCTTTCATATTAACAGTCCCAAGTGACTTAAAAAAAAAAGTTTTATTTATTTATTTTTGGCTGCTCTGGATCTTTGGTTCTATGCATGGGC
>SJYQ01001691.1:554062-578884 GCA_006410935.1 Redunca redunca
AGTGGAGGGCGGGGTGGGTGGGCCCCTCACGGTGATGGCCCCTGCTTCTGGGGAGTAGCAGCTACAACCACAAACAGGGTAGACCGTAAAAAACAATTTCATCACATCCTATGACATAGAAATTCTACTCCTAGCTCTGGCTCAGCTGGTAAATAATCCGCCTGCGATGTGGGAGATTTGGGTTAGGAAGAATTTATGGAGAAGAGAACAGCTACCCACTCCAGTATTTTGGCCAGGAGAATTCCATGGACTGTATAGTCCATGGGGTAGCAAAGTGTTGGACATGACTCAGCCACTTTCACTTTCACTTTCAGGTCTGTATCTAGAGACTGTTTCTAAATATGTACCAGGAGACACTGTACGTGAATATTCATAGCAGCACTGTTTTGGTGACAAAAAATCTGGATTTTATTTGGATTATCTATCAACCATGCACAGAGTAAGCGAATTGAGGTGTACAATGGAATACAAACTGAGGCTACACATCAACACAGATGAATGTCATAGCAGTGCTAGAAACAGAAGCAAGTCACAGAGTATACAGATTGATTTATTGGCTTTGAAGGTAAAGAATCTGCCTGCAACACAGGAGACTCAGCTTCAGTTACTGGGATGGGAAGCTCCTGTGGAGAAGGGAATGGCAACCCACTCCAGTATTCTTGCCTGGAAAATCCCATGGACAGAGGAGCCTGTAACTGGCAGGCTACAGTCCTTGGGGTCACAATGAGTTGGACACAAGTTAGGGACTTTCACATACGTGCATATATACATACATGGAATATATATATAGGATGATCCATTTGCATGAAATTTAAAACAGGGGAAAATAGAAAAATGTAATGTTTAGTGATACCTAACATGTGGTAAATGGAGAAGGCAATGGCACCCCACTCCAGTACTCTTGCCTGGAAAACCCCATGGACGGAGGAGCCTGGTGGGCTGCAGTCCATGGGATCACTAAGAGTCGGACACGACTGAGTGACTTCACTTTCACTTTTCACTTTCATGTATTGGAGAAGGGAATGGCAACCCACTCCAGTGTTCTTGCCTGGAGAATCCCAGGGACAGTGATTCTGGTGTGCTGCTGTCTATGGGGTGGCACAGAGTCGGACACGACTGAAGTGACTTAGCAGCAACATGTGGTAAATTGATGAAAAATGTGAAATCTTAAAAGTCAGGATAAGTAGCTGGTTTTTGTGCAAAAGGAAGTTTATGACTTTGGGAAAAAGCACTCAGTAGTATTGGCATTGCTCTATTTCTTAAATATTGGTGATAATAACAAAATTTTCCCTTTTTTTCTGTGTATATATGTTGAGCAACAAAACTTTTCCTAAATAAAGCAAATTTAAAAAGTAAATAGTTTTTAAGATTCTGCATTTTACATGTATAATTAACTAATTATTTGTGACATCCGTCCAGACAACATAATCATCATTTTACCCAGAGGATGGATTTGTAAAGGGAATTTCAGCAATTCTGGGGCCAGGCTTCAGGGAAGCCTTTGAGGATGGGGATGTTGGGGAATGAATGCTTCTTCTGTCATATGATGGAGACTCCATGTTTCTGTCTTCTGTCCTCTTTGAGGTCAACTTGTTCAGGGCCCACCTGTATGTAAATCAGAAAAGAATATCGACTCCATACTAACCACAGTTCTGATTTTAACAAGTAGCAAGCCTATGTCAGTTTTCTCATTAACTCCTCCAATGCAACATAATGATGCAAAGATGGTTCTAGTATCAGTGTTTATGTTAAAATTCTGATTTTTCCCTGTAAACACTGACAATCTTTTTAACATCACCAAGTCTCTCTGTTTTATAATCTATAACATGGAAACTTTAATAGTACCTACTAGGGTTAATTGTGGGGTTAAATAATATAATGAATAATAATTTTAAACATCTGTTTTATAGTAGGTGCTTAAAAATGTTAAGTTAAAAAAGACAGTAAGAACATTTTTTCAGCTAGTAATTGGTTAATACCAAGAGATATAGAAATGTAACACATTGCCTGGCCAAATAGAGAGTCTTTTACAATTTGTTACATATGTGCAGAAACTAGATTTAACGTGGTAGTCCTGGAATGTATCGGTACAATAAATCTTAGCTTCCTTTTATTTTTGGATATTTATAAGCTTTGTCCTGTTTCTTTCAATGTGTTATTATCCATGAATCTACTAATTAAAATCACAAGTTATAATTAGGAGGTGAATATACTGTAACCTCTCTGAAGTGTTGAAAATTTTTGTTTAAAAATATTTGCTTGTGTCTAGGGATCAGAATCTCAAGGGGTCAATGATGAAAAATATAATGTAAAGTTAAATGGGATAACTATATGTAAGCTTCTAGAACTGTAATTGTGTATAATAAGAACTTAGACACTTAAATTTTCTTTCCCTCACTTGGAGTTACTTTTGATGCTGTATAAAACACTAAAATAAATCCTTAATATATCTTTGCTTTTGGAATTTGAGTTTGATTTTTGGAAATAGCTCAAAGCCACTCAGAGCCAACTGTCATGAATAATGTAAGTGAACAAGTTGTATAATACCATTTTTGGTCAAAAAAATGAGTTGTGATGAAATTAATGAGATTTTTTTTACTGTGCCAGCTTGTAAATGGTCTCTGAAGACAATTCTAAAAAGGAGTTCCACATGTGGCTTAGGCAATGACAATATCTTTGGAATATATTTTAAGACTCCTATTCCTCTCATCAAGTCATGTTGACTTCACCCTGATATACTACAGTCATATCAGTTTTTAAAATATTAAAATAATTACGTACTTACTACTAACAGTGTTAGTATTAGTGCTATGTGTTAGTGTTAGTCGCTCAGTCGTGTCTGACTCTTTGTGATCCCGTGGACTGTAACCCACCAGGCTCCTCTGTCCATGGAATTCTCTAGGCAAGAATACTGGAGTGGGTTGCCATTCCCTTCTCCAGAGGATCTTACAGCCCCTGATCTAAATTCCATTGCATACAGGTCCCAAACTTCCCAGCTGTCACTGCTCCTACATTAGGTTAACTCATAGGGATCTCAATCCTGCTTAAGCACTACAACCAGTGTGAATACTGATTGGCTGATGCCTGTACCATTCAGTCTGCTAATTATTTTGAATGTCTCTACTGTTTGTCATGCTGTCTGACCAGCAATTTCATGGTGCTGGCAATGTTCGTTTTGATGTTAGACTTGGATAGTTTGCATAACATCAACAACAATATATTTCTGAGATGATTAGAACAGAAAATTAATAGTTCTTCTTTAGAATAACTGATCACCCTCAAAATTCTTTCCCTAATAAAGTACTACATGCATCAGATTAAGACTTCAGGTGTGTTTATCTTCAACAAATAAGTGTTTTATTGCTGTTTGCAGTACAGACAGAAAAAGATCCTAAATAGTCTAGTTAATTTCAACACCTTATAAATGATAAGGCATGATTAAGTCTGCCAATGATGCTTCCATGGAACTCCTGTATATGATTAAAAAAAAATAGAATGAATTCCTAGATGTTTATAAGGTAAATAGTATAGATCAGTCTGGAGACAGAATAAGAAAAAAATCTTTGAAAATCCATATATGTATTATGGTCCATTTATTTTCACAATTTTCAGTTGTTCTCCATTGAACTTACTTCATTGACATGTTTATTGGTTACAGAATGGTGATTCTTTCATTCTTGTCATAAATCAACCCACCTTATTGGCAATTTTCTATTATGGTTTCATTTGGCATTAATTGCAATTGCCAGCTATTGACATCATATGATCATACATTCAGGCCATGGCTGAAGTTTACATATACTAATCCCAAAGAAACTGTATTATGAGGTGAGCACTGTGTTATAAATGTTATAAATAAAATATGTTATAAAAACTGCATGCCTTTTTTATTATGTACTCTTTATACATACATTTGAAAGTAATTCTGCTTTCCTTTTCTTGGCATTTTAGAAGAAAGAGAAAAAAAGAAAAACAAGGGAAAAAAGAGCTAAAGAACCTTAAGACTGCCAGAGTCTCCGGCATCTAACACAGTCCTTGGCACATAAAAAGTGTTCAATCAATAGTGAGTGAATGGAGAACTATTTAAGCATAGAAATCATGTGTCTTAAGTACTTTCCTCAGTTACAATTTTGGAACTCCTGGCCTCAGGCTCTGTGGTAGCCAAGAGTAGAGGCTGGACCAGTTAAGGCCCTTGACCTTGCCCCACTTAATTTTTAACTTGAGAGGACTGTGCAGTAGATACTATGTGGGAGGTTTCTGGGCTCTGTTGTCAAAAGCTTTCTCATTTTGAAAAAATGAGCCACTTCGCAAGTTATGGACTGAAAGTGTGATAAGATGTCCAAGTAGAGACTAATAGACTTTCTTACAGTGTTGTGTTTGAAATAGCTAGAGTAGGCTTAAGAAGCAAGAAGAAAATTGAAACTGGAAGATGATTATCTGTTTATTGCCAAAGGGGCTAATACCTTGAGCTCTTTGTTACAAAGTGATAAAGTCTAAGGAGTAAATGGTTCTCAATACAGGAGCATATTGATATAATATGAAGCGTATAATTTCATTCATCCCTTCTCTGAATGACACAAATTTAGTGTTTATTTTAGTAGTTGGCTACGGTTGCAGCCATGAAATTAAAAGATGCTTACTCCTTGGAAGGAAAGTTATGACCAACCTAGATAGCATATTCAAAAGCACAGACATTAATTACTTTGCCAACAAAGGTTCATCTAATCAAGGCTATGGTTTTTCCTGTGGTCATGTATGGATGTGAGAGTTGGACTGTGAAGAAAGCTGAGCGCCAAAGAATTGATACTTTTGAACTGTGGTGTTGGAGAAGACTCTTGAGAGTCCCTTGGACTGCAAGGAGATCCAGCCAGTCCATTCTGAAGGAGATCAGCCCTAGGTGTTCTTGGGAAGGAATGATGCTAAAACTGAAACTCCAGTACTTTGGCCAGCCCATACGAAGAGTTGACTCATTGGAAAAGACTCTGATGCAGGGAGGGATTGGGGGCAGGAGGAGAAGGGGACAACAGAGGATGAGATGGCTGGATGGCATCACCAACTCGATGCACGTGAGTTTGAGTGAACTCCGGGAGATGGTGATGGACAGGGAGGCCTGGCATGCTGCAATTCACGGGGTCCCAAAGAGTTGGACACGACTGAGCTACTGAACTGAACTGAACTGATGGTTTTACTACGTGGAAAAAATCTAACTAGAATGAATGTATTAGGTATTTATTGTTGTATAACAAATTACCTAATACTTAGTGAAAGCAAACATTGGTTACCACTATTTTAGTAGGTCAATAATTTGAGAGTGGATCATCTCAGCAAGACCATCCCCATGGAAAAGAAATGCAAAAAAGCAAAATGGCTGTCTGGGGAAGCCTTACAAATAGCTGTGAAAAGAAGAGAAGTGAAAAGCCAAAGAGAAAAGGAAAGATATAAGCATCTGAATGCAGAGTTCCAAAGAATAGAAAGAAGAGATAAGAAAGACTTCTTCAGCCATCAGTGCAAAGAAATAGAGGAAAACAACAGAATGGGAAAGACTAGAGATCTCTTCAAGAAAATTAGAGAGACCAAGGGAACATTTCATGCAAAGATGGGCACGAGAAAGGACAGAAATGGTATGGACCTAACAGAAGCAGAAGATATTAAGAAGAGATGGCAAGAATACACGGAAGAACTGTATAAGAAAGATCTTCATGACTCGGATAATCATGATGGTGTGATCACTCATCTAGAGCCAGACATCCTGGAATGTGAAGTCAAGTGGGCCTTAGAAAGCATCACTATGAACAAAGCTAGTGGAGGTGATGGCATTCCAGTGGAGCTATTTCAAATCCTGAAAGATGATGCTGTGAAAGTGGTGCACTCAATATGCCAACAAATTTGGAAAACTCAGCAGTGGCCACAGGACTGGAAAAGGTCAGTTTTCATTCCAATCCCAAAGAAAGGCAATGTCAAAGAATGCTCAAACTACCGCACAATTGCACTCATCTCACATGCAATACATGAACTGTGAACTTCCTGATGTTCAAGCTGGTTTTAGAAAAGGCAGAGGAACCAGACATCGAATTGCCAACATCCACTGGATCATGGAAAAAGCAAGAGAGTTCCAGAAAAACATCTATTTCTGCTTTATTGACTATGCCAAAGCCTTTGACTGTGTGGATCACAATAAACTCTGGAAAATTCTTCAAGAGATGGGAATACCAGACCNGATGCTGGGAGGGATTGGGGGCAGGAGAAAAAGGGGACGACAGAGGATGAGATGGCTGGATGGCATCACTGACTCGATGGACGCGAGTCTGGGTGAACTCTGGGAGTTGGTGATGGGCAGGGAGACCTGGCATGCTGTGATTCATGGGGTCCCAAAGAGTCAGACATGACTGAGCAACTGAACAGAACTGAACTGAACATCTCTGCAATCTTGCTCAGGGTCTTTCATGAGACTATGTGAAAATGTTGGCTGGGGCTACAATCATATGAAAGCTTGACTGGGCCTGGAGGATCCACTTCCTGGATGGCTCATGCACATAGTTTGCCAGCTGGAGCCTGTTGTTGGCACGAGGCTTTAGTTCCTCCCCACAGCAGCTCTCCTCAGTGCTGCTTGAGTGTTCACATGGCATGGCTGCTGGCCTCTTCACAATGAAAGATACAAGAGATGGTACTAGCACAGCACTGTCTTTATAACTTAGCCACAGAAGTTATATGGTTACTTCTTCAATATCTTGTCAAGCAGAAAGTCATTGCAGGAGGGAACTACATAAGGATGTGAATACCAGAAAGAGATCATAATTTGGGGATCATCTTGGAGGCAATCAGAAATGCAAAAAACTTAAATGTAAACACTGCATTGGAGGGCTAGGAAATGGTTGTATCCTATCCCCAATTCTCCATCTCTCTAAAAGTTTTCATTAATTTTTTGTGCACTAAGACTATTGCTTTAAATTATACCTTAAAACTTTAAGTAAGATATATTATTGGTCCCATTTCAGATAAGAAAATGGAGGTCTAGAGTGATTAAATAGCTTATATAATGCTATACATCTAGTAAGTAATTGAGTCGGCATTTCAATTTACTGCCACTTAAACAAATAGGTGATAATACTGCAGCTATTTAATAAAAATAAACAAAGTTGAGATAGTTAGGGGGTTTTTGATCATGTACAAGATAATACTCAGGGCAGATTTTGCCTGAATTTCTATCAAAGTTAGATAACCTCTCTTAATCATTAAACTAGGGTGTCTTTGCAAATGTGATTTCACCTGATTCTTGCACTCAAGATATTTAAGTGTAGGAACAATGGATTTAGGTGTTTACTTCAATCTGATTAGCACATTCTTCCCCTGTAGGGAGTTAGTTAATTGTATCATTTGTGATAATCTAGATTGTGCTGCTATAACAACCTCACAGTTTCAGTGGTCTGAAACACAGATTTATTCTTTGCTCCCCTTTATCTGTACTTTATTGGCAGGGTGATCTCATTGTAGTACATCAGGAAACTAAGCTGATACAGGCTCTGTGTCACATGCCAGGACAGATCCAAGATATGTGGGATCTGAGACTTGTACTGTCTTGGGTACTCTTTTTAAGAAATATAATGCAAGATCATAGTTTGAATATTCATTGGAAGGACTGATACTGAAGCTGAAACTCCAGTATTTTGGTCATCTGATGTGAACTGTTGACTCTTTGGAAAAGTCCCTGATGCTGGGAAAGATTGAGGGCAGAAGAAGAGGGCATCAGAGGATGAGATTGCTGGATGGCATCACCTATGTAATGGGCATGAACTTGGGCAAGTTTTGGGAGATAGTGAGGGACAGAGAGGCCTGGTGTGCTGCAGTCCACAGGGTTGCAAAGAGTTGGCATGACTGGGAGACTGAACAACAACAACAATCCAAAACTAGAAATAGAGAATTAAATATAGAGCTTTGAAGTGGGCCAATGCAAATGAGGGACCCTAAAACTTAAGTGTTTTTAAATTAACTTCACAATCAGCTTCATGCTTCAGTGATTTCCAGTGTAAGAAAAAGCAACGTGGTGAATCATACACTGTTTAAGCTTCAGTCTGGAGGTGACATAGCCCAAGTTCAAAGTGTGTTGGGAAGCATAATTCTACCATGTGTCCCCAAGGAGGAGAGTGGGAATATTTTGTAAACAGCAGTAATAGTTACTACAATAATCAAGGAGCAGAGGCAGGAGAGATACCTGATTTGAATGCATGGTCATATTACTTTTCAACTTTAGGCATCTACTTGTCCACTTGTGCAAAATGTCATTACCTACTTCTCAAATAGAATGCAACCACAAGTTAGCTTTCTTGGGTCTCCCTCCCAAGGATAACACAAAGAGGAGTACAGGCAATGTTTGTTTCCTACATTTCTATCTTTTTTCCCTTTTCTTTTAAAAGTCATCAGTTCCTTTTCATATTGATACATTTTCTTAAATATCATATCATTTTTTGTCAAATTGAAAGTGAAAGTGAAGTCGCTCAGTCGTGTCTGACTCTTTGCGACCCCATGGACTGTAGCCTACCAGGTTTCTCCGTCCATGGGATTCTCCAGGCAAGAATACTGGAGTGGGTTACCATTTCCTTCTCCAGGGGTATCTTCCTGACCCAGGGATTGAACCCAGGTCTCCCACATTGGAGGCAGATGCTTTAACCTCTGAGCCACCAGGGAAAACGTATATATATGGATGCTGTACTATCAATATAATACCACAGTATACTATATATATTTGTGTGTTAGTTGCTCAGTCATGTCTGACTTTTTTGTGACTCTATGGACTGTAGCCCATCAGGCTACTCTGTACATGAAATTCTCCAGGCAAAAATACTGGAGTGTGTTGCCATTCCCTTCTCCATGGGATCTTCCCAACCTAGGGATCAAATATGGGTCTCCTGCATTGCAGGCAGATTCTTTACTGTCTGAGCCATCAGGGAAAAGCCATTTATGCTGGGGTCCAGCCCCAGTGGATCCAGGGTGATTCGAAGGTGGGGATGGAGTTGGCATCCTTGGAAAAATACATATTTAATTACAGATATATAGAGAGATTAGAAACGGATAGTGTAGTAGGAAAATTAGTGGAGAAAAAGAGGCTGAATAACTTGGTTTACATGAAATAGCATCCATGCTCCAGATGGGAATTCAGCCAGAGAAACGGGAAGCCAGAAGGAAACAACATGGGGGAATCAGTCTTTCCGGAAACTGGTCCCATTTCTTTATTATTGGGTTTGCTTATATACGTTTTGTTACACATAGGGATGAATACAGAGTCACGTGGGGGTCAGCAGTCCTGACCTTTATCAAAATCAGGTGCTTCACATAAACGTATAAGAAAAAAAGGTCTTAGGGATTTTACATCATCTTCTGGCCATGAGACCTGCTGACATTTTATGATCCTTTCTTTCTGATAACCAAAAAACTTATTTCTCCCAAGGATGTTTTTTCTTAAACCAGGCACCACCCTCCAAACAAAGTTGCATTCCAATAGGGTGAGGGTGTAGTGAGTTACAATCAAGAAAGGAATTTATTTAACCCAAGGTTAACATGATTAATCTTAAAGGTTAATACTTATTTCTCCTATAAGCTTAAAGGTTAATACTTATTTCTCCTATATGCTAGTTATATTCATTATAAGGGCAGGGAACATGGAGATTTAGCAGCAAACATCAGCCCAACAAATGAAAATCCTTTCACCAATGTTCCCCTTAAGATCTATTTAGTCTTAAGATAGTGATAAAGTTACATTTTTACATAGCAAGGACACAGTGATTTATAACAAAGTACAGTGATCTATTACAAAAGATTCATTAACTCAAAAAGTCTAGTATTGCTAACTTTAAAACTACTATATTTCCTTTTCTATATTCCAAATACATTGATTAATATATTCCCAGGTGCCTAAGGATATGGAGGCCTGGAGGCAATCATTGACTCAACAATGAGAAAAGCCCTATGCTAATTAAGGCTTTAAAAATACTCCAAAACTCTTTGTGCCATTTATGGTTGAGAGGTAGTAAACAATCATGTGTGTAGTGGCAGGAGTATGGATAATCCTGTCACACAGGCTAGTCTGTCAGTAGAGAGGTTTGACCTGAGACACCCTTGTCACACCCAGGGCAGGGAATTAGCAGCAATTATTGGCACAACAAATGAAAAACCCTTCACCAATATAATTCCTAACCAACCCACTATACTAATAATTTCCCAAAACAATTTGCCTTTAGTAAGTCTAAAACATCTCATGCCTCTCAGGTTGGGAGGCTGTAAACAATCACATGTGGCCAGACGAACCTACACAGGTGGGCTAGATAAACTTCAGAGTCCATAAGCTGAAACACTCTTGTCACGCCCAGGAATTTTTATTGCCTTGGAGCTGCACATTTACTCCTTCTCCGAGAGAAACGGTTATGGGGGAGAGCCCCCCGTAAAGTCAGAGGTGTAGGTGAGAGCATAAAACAGTAAAGTAGATAAATTCTGGATTTGGGGGTAGATGCTCAGGAACAGGGGCTTTCCTGAGGCTTGATCACGCCTTTGCATATGCCAAGCCTCCTTCCTCATGACCTTTGCCATGGACAGAGTTCCTCATGCTGGCCCCCAGCACATATATACACATATATTATAATATACTCTCTGTATATACAGTTGACCTTTGAATAATGTGGTGATTAGGTGCTCCCATCCTCTGCACAGGGTGTTATATCTTCTGGATTTAACTCATAGTTAGCCATCTGTATCTGCATTTCCACACCCATGTGGAACCAACCAAACATGTAATACTGTAGCATTTATTGTTGAAAACATTCTGTGTATAAATGGACCCAGGCTGTTCAAATTCATGTTGTTCAAGGGTCAAATGTATACTATACATATATAGTATGTATATAGATAGACATACAGTTTAGACAGTATATATAGATGTATGTATATATACACACACAGTATAGCTATATATAGTATATATACTATATAATATCACANTTTCAATTTCTTGGAAATATACTGCCTAAAATATCTTCTAGCTTTCTTATAATGATGCCCATGCCCCAAATTAGCAAGTATAATTGCTCTGAGTAATAGCTGCAACTGTGAGGATCTGAAATAATCAGCAGAATCAGATTTAGTACAAAGAGAAGAGGAATATGTTCATCAAAAGTTGGGATTTTTTTTTGTCTTGTATTGGGTATTCTGGAAAAGTACAGTACAGAGATAGAATCCACAGTTAACTACCATTTTTGAAATATGTATGAATTGGAATCCTGTTTTATAGTTGCATATTGACAATTCTTATAATATTGTTTGAAAGACAAATCATTGTGCTTATTTGCTGTTAATCGGGAAATATGCCAAAAATTCATGTACATTAACACGTACATGTTAATCTATTGAAACAATTATAATAAGTCATTTGCTTTCTTTGATTTCTTGTATTCAGTTCTTAATCATCTACTTTAATGAAAGGCTGCGGCTCAAATAATTTTAAAAATAATGGCAACAGGAACCTAAAATGTGTTGTGTGTGTGTCTACAGCTCAGTCGTGTCTGACTCTTTACGACCCCATGGACTGTAGTCCACCAGGCTCCTCTGTGTATAGGATTTTCTAGGCAAGAATGCTGGAGTGGGTTGCCATTTCTCTCTCCAGAGGTATTCCCAACCCAGGGATCGAATGTGTTGAGTTTCCATTAATGTAATAATAAATGATTTAAATTCATGCTACTTAGGTATGATTTTTTACTACATTTTATTTTTAAAAATATTTATTCTCTATTGTTTGAATTGAGCTGCACTGAACTTTCAGTCTCTACTACAATGAAAAGGAGCTTTGGCATAAATAACATTTGAAAAAAGTAATGACAATATTTAAAATGTGCTTTGTGTGAGGCATGGTGCTACCTAATGTATGTAATATCATTTCATTTGCTTATAGTGACTCTGTGAGGTAGATCCAATTTCTCCCATTTTATAGGCTGAGACTCTGAGAAATTAATGAATTTGGCATCACACAGTTAATGAGTGATAGACTAGGCAAGCCTAATTGAAAACTGCAGTAGACGGTTTCACCAATTATATTATCTTTGCAGTCTTCAAATCCTGAATAAATGGGTTGTCAGTAAGAGAAATTTATTTAAGAGCCTTTTATAATAAGTAAATTATTCATCTCTGCTAAGACACTTCAGTCATGTCCGACTCTGTGCGACCCCATGGACTGCAGCCCACCAGGCTCCCCTGTCCCTGGGATTCTCCAGGCAAGAACACTGGAGTGGGTTGCCATTTCCTTCTCTAATTCATGAAAGTGAAAAGGGAAAGTGAAGTCGCTCAGTCATGTCCGACTCTTCATGACCCCATGGACTACAGCCCACCAGGCTCCTCTGTCCATGGGATTTTCCAGGCAAGAGTCCTGGAGTGGGGTACCATTGTCTTCTCTGAATTCATCTCTAGATAATCTACAAATGGGGGTTGATTATTTTATTTTAAGAAAGCAGAAAAGAAAAGAAGGAAAATTGAACAAACAAGTAAACATATAAGTAAAGATCCATCAAATATAGTAATTGGTGGATGCTGGAGAGGTTATCAAGAGGACATGACCACTGATTGACCAGAGGGCTGGACTTTCACAAAGGAAGATGCCTCACTTTCTCCTCTGTCCTCAGAATGTGTATTCTGCTCACCTTTCCCACAGTAGGAGCTGTTCCAAGGACAAAGCCTTGAGAGAACAAGATGTTGAGACCGTGTGGACTGAATATGGGACTGAACTCAAGGTCTCTCTATGAATTTTAAGATTCTGGTAGGCAGGTGAGGAAATCTACAAGCCTCATATGTAAGTTCCCTTGCTTATTGGAAGTGCCACCTACCAGTCTGAAGTGGTCTCTTTTCTTTCTTCTGTCTCTCCAGGGCCTCAAAATGCAGGGATCAGATTGTGAAACAATGATTGGCAAGCCAGCCAGGAAATCAAATAAATGGGTCTTGGGAAAAAGGCATCCAAGGGCAAATCCTGGGTTGGCCACTGACTTCTGTGCAGGGAGGGATGACTCATATGTTCAGTGCTTGTGGACCACTGTGTGAGCGTGGTAAAGCCTGGAAAACAAAGGCTCCTTTAATGCACTTGTGTGAGGAACTGCACATAGTACACTATGGGAAAGAAAAGAAATAAATTGCTGGTTTGCTGAATTAGCTTCCGATACCCAGCTAGAGGCTGAAGCTTAAGTTAGCAGTTGGAAGAAGACCTGAGGTTAGAGAAGGACATGGGGTGTCCACTGCTCTGCTAGCTTGGGGCTGGCAGACAAGGTGGGAGAGCAGGATAAGAAGCTGCAGAACTTGGTGAGCATTTTGCAAAGCTAGGACGGTGGAACGGCCACAGATTAAGGTCATAGCCCTTGTGACAAAGCCTGATCGGCATGCTAAGAGGTGGAACCCCTGGGAAAGTGGAGAGGAGGAGATTATGATGATTGACTATGAAATGGAAAAAAAAAAGCCCCCTTCCATCCGACTCCTATTACGCAGAAAAGGCAAAGTACAGTAACCACAACCCCAGCCAGCAAGACAGCCCCTCATTCAGAAAATTTTCATGGTGAGAGGATTTGCTCTGACTGAGCTTATTGAACTAGTTGCCAAGTTCCAGGGAAAGGCCAAGGGAAGTCTCCAGGTCTGGTTAGTGCTGCTCTGAGATACAGCATCAGATGGCATTTCCCTGACTGGGTAGGAGGCAGAGAAAACGAGCAATGTCACCACACATCTTGCCCTCTGGTGGTGCTTGTGTGGTGATCAGGGGGTTCAAGTTACATACTCCTTTGCAGACTGGGTTATTCTGGCTGCAGTGAGGCTTGACCCAATGAGGGGAATCTCCCTGGGCACATGGGACCTTGGAAATCTATAGAGGAAGTACAACAAATTCTTAGGGAGCTGGGAATGAGACAGGCCTTCTATGGCTCTGCCTTTGAAGGCTCTGATCTAGTCACATTCACTGTGGGAGTGAAAGCCAAGATACTCTAGTCTGCCCTCAGCACCTGCTATGAAACACCAATTGATATCTATGCTGAGCCCAGTTGTGGGACAAGGCATTTATGTGGTTGTGCAATCCACTGCTGATTTGGGAGAAACAGAAATCTAGGGACTAGATAAGGGTTGTGGGAATGGCCCAAGATAGAGCAGGAACTCAAAAAGCCCAATGACTATCCCAAAAGGGTCTGAAGGTTTCAGTAAAAATAACCTAGAAGTAAATATGGTTTAATTTCATAGCTGCTGGGACCCAAGCTGAACAATTAAACAGATAATCCAGCACTATATTGGTTGACCTCAACCAATCCTTTGAGAGGACTGAAATTGCTTCATACTGTGATCCTAAATTTTATATTCAGTATATTCCCTAATACTCAGTGATCAATGCAAAGAAATAGAGGAAAACAATAGAATGAGAAAGACTAGAGACCTTACCAAGAAAATTAGATGTACCAAGGGAACATTTCATGCAGAGATGGGCACAATAAAGGACAGAAATGGTATGGATCTGACAGAAGCAGAAGATATTAAGAGGTGGTAAGAATACACAGAAGAACTGTACAGAAAAGATCTTCATGACCCAGATAAAAACCATGGTGTGATCACTCACCTAGAGCTAGACATCCTGGAATGCAAAGTCAAGTGGGCCTTAGGAAGCACCACTACGACAAAGCTAGTGGAGGTGATGAAATTCCAGTTGAGCTATTTCATATCCTCAAATATGATGCTGTGAAAGTGTTTCAGTCAATATGCCAGCAAATTTGGAAAACTCAGCAGTGGCCAAGGACTGGAAATGGTCAGTTTTCATTCTAATCCCAAAGAAAGGTAATGCTAAAGAATGTTCAAACTACCTCACAATTGCACTCATCTCACAGGCTAGCAAAGTAATGTTCAAAATTCTCCAAGCCAGGCTTCAATAGTACGTGAACCATAAATGTCCAGATGTTCAAGCTGAATTTAGAAAAGGCAGAGGAACCAGAGATTAAATTTCCATTAGTTGGCTCATCAAAAAAAAGTAAGGGAGTTCCAGAAAAAAATCTACTTCTGCTCTATTCACTATGCCAAAGCCTTTGACTGTGTGGATCACAACAAACTGGAAAATTCTTAAAGAGATCAGAATACCAGATCACCTGACCTGCCTTCTGAGAAATCTGTATGCAGGTCAAGCAACACTTACAACTGGACATGAAACAACAGACTGGTTCGAAACTGGGACAGGAGTACATCAAGGCTATCTATTGTAACCCTGCTTATTTAACTTTATGCAGAGTACATCATGCAAAATGCTGGGCTAGATGAAGCACAACCTGCAATCAAGATTGCAGGGAGAAATATCAATAACCTCAGATATGCAGATGACACCACCCTTATGGCAGAAAGTGAAGAAGAACTAAAGAGCCTTTTGATGAATGTGGAAGAGGAGAGTGAAAAAGTTGGCTTAAAACTCAACATTCAGAAAACTAAGATCATGGCATCTGGTCCCATCACTTCATGGCAAATAGATGAGGAAGCAATGGAAACAGTGAGAGATTTCTTTTTCTTGGGCTTCAAAATCACTGCAGATGGTGACTGCAGCCATGAAATTAAAGGATGCTTGCTCCTTGGAAGAAAAGTTATGACTAAACTAGACAACATATTAAAAATCAGAGATATTACTTTGCCAACAAAGGTCTGTCTAGTCAAAGCTATGGTTTTTCCAGTAGTCATGTATGGATGTGAGAGTTGGACTACAAAGAAAGCTGAGCACCAAAAGAATTGATGTTTTTGAACTGTGGTGTTGGAGAAGACTCTTGAGAGTCCCTTGGACTGCAAGGAGATCCAACCAGTCAATCTTAAAGGAAATCAGTCTGAGTATTCACTGGAAGGACTGATGCTGAAGCTGAAACTCCAATACTTTGGCCACTTGATGCGAAGAACTGACTCATTGGAAAAGACACTGATGCTGGTTGAAAAGATTGAAGGCAGGAGGAGAAGGGGATGACAGAGGATGATATGGTTGGATGGCATCACTGACTGGGACATAGGTTTGAGTAAGCTCCGGGAGTTGGTGATGCACAGGGAAGCCTGGCATGCTGCAGTCTATGGAGTCACAAAAGAACTGGATGCAACTGAGTGACTGAACTGATGACTGATGATAATATTCCCTAAAGTATACCTTTAGAAATATTTTTATGACAAGAAAGCCCCCAAAACTGAAAAAACAAAACAAAACCAAATAGCCATCATTCTTAGAAAAGTGAGAGTCATCACTCTCTTTTTACTTTGAGCGTGTTGAGTTAACTGTGGAAAGACTTAAAACCTGAACGGTGGCTCAGAGCTGTTCCACCTGCCCCTACCATGGCTAGGATAGGGGCCCCCCCTGATCTTGCAAAGGCCTCAGGGATGCAGTCCTACTCAGTGGGGGGGTTTTCACAGTCCAGATATTGGATGCAGCTCAGGCGAAAGCTCTTGGAAGTATTTGGAGCTTGTGTAGAGCTCACTATTCACTGCTCCCCTAGATATAAGCAAAAGGTTATAGCTCTGTACATGTGGCCACCCCCAGACGTGTTCTGGCCCCCTCATGCTATAGACGGTTGTTTGTTTTGCTTTTAGTTGCTAAGTCATGTCTGACTCTTTGTGACCCCATGGACTGTAGCCCACCAGGTTCCTCTGTCCATGGGGTTTTCCAGACAAGAATATTGGAATGGTTTGCCATTTCCTTCTCTAGGGGATCTTTCTGACCCAGGGACTGAACTTGTGTCTCCTGCTTGGCAGGCAAATTCTTTAACCTGGGAAGTCACGGATAGTTATGGAGGGCAAACAGTTATGGTCAAGAAGGTCCTGTTGACATTTGAGCATTCTCCCCCATGAGAATACAAGGTTTTTAATCTCTTTAATACCAGAGAATATATGGGGCACTATGCCCTACAAGGCCAAGCTCAGTAGACCTCTATCAAGAATTCTGTCTCTGGGTTAGATTAATCAAACCAGTGCTGAGCAGAAACACCAAATGGGAATCAGTAAGCCACCACATTGAAGAATGGTAACTTTACAAAACAAATTACCTGAGTGACCATCAGGAAATAGGAGAAACTATGGAAGAACTGCACTGAGTGTACATTGTACATCCTGCACACAGTGTTTTCACCAGCCCACTATGGCCAGTTAAAAATTCAGATGATTCATGGGGGATGACCAAGAACTACAGGGAACTGAACAAGGTAGTGCACACATCCGTGGCTGTGCCCAACACTGCCACCATCTTAGATGCCTTGGCCCTGGTCCCAGGAGTGTACCTTGCTGTACTGGGCTTCACTTCAGTTCAGTTCAGTTGCTCAGTTGTGTCTGACTCTTTGCAACCCCATGCAGCACGCTAGGCTTCCCTGTGCATCACCAACTCCCGGAGCTTACTCAAACCCATGTCCCTCGAGTTGGTGATGCCATTCAACCATCTCGTTCTCTGTTGTCCCCTTCTCCTCCTGCCTTCAATCTTTCCTAGCATCAGGGTCTTTTCCAATGAGTCAGTTCTTCACATCAAGTGGCCAAAGTATTGGAGTTTCACCTTCAGCATCAGTCCTTCCAGTGAATACTCAGGACTGACTTCCTTTAGGATTGACTGGTTGGATCTCCTTGCAGTCCAAGGGACTCTCAAGAGTCTTCTCCAACATCACAGTTCAAAAGCATCAATTCTAANAGTCAGTTCTTCGCATCAAGTGGCCAAAGTATTGGAGTTTCACCTTCAGCATCAGTCCTTCCAGTGAATACTCAGGACTGACTTCCTTTAGGATTGACTGGTTGGATCTCCTTGCAGTCCAAGGGACTCTCAAGAGTCTTCTCCAACATCACAGTTCAAAAGCATCAATTCTAAGGCATTCAGCATTCATTATAGTCCAACTCTCACATTCCATACATGACTACTGGAAAAACCATAGCTTTGACTATACAGACCTTTGTTGGCAAAGTAATGTCTCTGCTTTTTAATATGCCTTCTAGGTTGGTCATGGTTTTTCTTCCAAGGAACAAGCGTCTTTTAATTTCATGGCTGCAGTCACTATCTGCAGTGATTTTGAAGCCCAAGGAAATAAAATCTCTCACTGTTTCCATTGCTTCCTCATCTATTTGCCATGAAGTGATGGGACCGGATGCCATGATCTTAGTTTTCTGAATGTTGAGTTTTAAGCTAACTTTTTCACACTCCTTTTTCATCTTCATCGAGAGGCTCTTCAGTTCTTCTTCACTTTCTGCCATAAGGGTGGTGTCATCTGTATATCTGAGGTTATTGATATTTCTCCCAGCAATCTTGATTGCAGGTTGTGCTTCATCTAGCCCAGCATTTTGCATGATGTACTCTGCATATAAGTTAAATAAACAGGATAACAATGGATAGCCTTGATGTACTCCTGTCCCAATTTGGAACCAGTCTGTTGTTTCATGTCCAGTTGTAATTGTTGCTTGTTGACCTGCATACAGATTTCTCAGAAGGCAGGTCAGGTGATCTGGTATTCTGATCTCTTTAAGAATTTTCCAGTTTGTTGTGATCTACACAGTCAAAGGCTTTGGCATAGTCAATAAAGCAGAAGTAGATGTTTTGCTCTTCTTGGCTTACCAAATGCTTTTTTCAGTGTATCTCTTGTGATTGAGTCACAAGATCAACCAGCCTTCACATTGGAGGGAAAACAATGGACCTTTTCAGTGTTTCCCTGAAGCTACTCTCCCAGCCCCATCAGTCCTCATGGATGGTAGCCTGAGAACTGTCCCGGTTCTCTTTCCCCAGCTAGTAAAATGGTCTCATTTTATTGATGATATAATGTTAACATATGAACACTTGCCTACATTGCAGGACACTCTGAAGACTTTGTTTGAATATCTTTGAGGGAGAAGATGGATGATAAACCACAGAAAATTCAAGGCTCAGGCACTACCATAAAATTTTGTGGTGTCATTTTGTTGAGTAAGGTACTCATGGTCTAAGAAACTGCGATTGATAATATACAAGTCTATACAACCCCTAAGAACATGAAAGACGTGCCAGCTTTCATGGGGATTTGGGGGTTTTGGAGAACTTTTCTTACTTATCTGGGACAGTGCCTTCATCCCTTATACCACTTGATTAAAAAAGGGTATGTGTGGGACTGGGATCAGAGCATCAAGCCACTGTCCAGAAGGCAGAAATACTACTGCAGCAGATGAAAGCTCTGGGCATCTCCAGTGCAGGGATAGCATTTGGGTAATCTGAGACTCTAGAAGGGACAGAATGTGGCAGAGAAACAGGAGAGAGTACCCCCAGGATTTTGGTCCCTGCTCTGGAAGGGGGCAGATTCCCCACATATCCACAGAGCAACAGCTTCTAGCAGTGTATATGGCACTCCTCCAGGAAGAGCTTCTCATGAAGGAACAGGGTATCATGGTAAGAACTTCCCTTTTTACGAAGAGCTGGGTTGAAAATACATTCTGTCTACCCAGCTCTGCAATGGCTCACACTTCCAAGATGACTGAGTGGCTTACTTGCCACAGAGGCCAGCCTGCCCACCAATCACTGTCTCCAGAAACGTGGGTTCCGCTAGGTCCTGTGGAGTATGTAGATCCTCCTGCCCTTGTTCCTGCAGAGGCCTCTGTAGCCTGTAAAGAGGGAATAGGGGAAACACCCACTGATGCCCACTATACATGCAGGTCTATTTGGGGCAACTGGTAAACATGGACTGTAGTCACCATTCAGCCCAACACTGACACCATCTGATGGAAATAATAACAAAGCACTGCTGCCAGTGAGTTCAAGTTAGAGGGGTTTGCCTAGAGATTACTCTTGACTCCTGACTGTTAATTCTTTGCATCGACAGTTGGGCTGTTCTAAAGGCATTGACCCTGTGGCCTGGACAATGGGAAGCCAAGGGTAACTGGTCATGAATAAGCCATCTTGGGGTCAGGATATGCGGGAAGACATTTAGATTTTGTCTACAGAAGCCTGAGGCAGTCCCTCAGTCTTCAGTGTTTGTGCTCCTAAGATGTCAACAACCCCTGGCAATCAGGAAACCAGTGTCCTAGCTCTGGTACAAGCCCTAGCAACTGTATTGCCCATGATGACAGATTGTTTTAGAAATACAATAACTTGGTTAGCAATGTAACAGCATGTCCTGTGTGTACTAAGTAATGCCCAAGGCAAATTCCGAAGGATGCCGAGGACATTCACTAGAGTTCCTGACTGGTGAGGAAATGGCCAATTGATTATATTGGCCCCCTCCCTCTGAGTGAGGGTTCTAAATTTGCTTTTGTGTGGACACTGCACCTGGCTTAACTCACAGGGCTTATTACCAGGCAAGCCTGGCTGCCATCATTAAAGATTAGAGAAGCCAAGTTACTATGTACACATACCCTTGTTAAATGGACAGTGATTAGTGGTCACATTTCAAAGGTCTCGGTGAGCAAGACTGGACAAAAGAACACATTAAGTGGAGGTTTCCTCTCTCCTATAACCTGTAAGCAGCAGACTTAACAGAAACGAAAAATGAAATACTAAAACAGCAGATGAAATTACCGATAGGTAAAACCACCGAGGCCTGGTGGACTAACGTGCCCTCCGGGGCTGTGATACATTTCAGTGATTGAGCAGTAGGGTCCGTGGCTCCAGACAGCAGACTGCTATCGCCTCTATTGCTGCTGTGGTAACGGCCTCCAGTACAACCAGAGGGCCATCAAACGAGCCATCTCCATGCTAGTGGGACCCCTGACTGACACCTCAAGGCACATTGGGGAAGAGAAGGGCCAGTCACAAGGATGGAGGGTCGGAGGAGGTCATCGAGAGGACGTGACCTCCAGTTGACACCGGAGCTGGACAATCAGAGGCTCCGCACCCCCTCCCCTGCCCTCGGAATGCCCACCCTCCCCGTGGTTGGAGCCATTTTCAAGGCTGCAGCCGACTCAGAGCAAGCTGTAGTTAGACCATCAGGACTGAATACTGTGACTGAACTCAGGTAAGGTGTCTGTGTAAACTTTTGAGATTCTGGCGGGGAAGTGGGTGCGGGGATCTTTCGCAGCGGCTATGGCTAAGCCTCGCAGATAAATTCTCATGATTGTTTATTAGACCCGCCACCTACAGTCTGGAGTGACTGCCTCTTTCTTCAGCTTCTCCTTGCCACCGCCCCCACCCCCACCCCACCCCCGATATGCAGGGGCCAATTTGGGAACAGACAGGGAAATATTCAGAACTTTAACTTTCATGGGAATTAAAATCCTGTTTGGATTCTTTCCTCCCTTTAACAGGCTATGATTACAGAAGCCTGATATTATAACATGGGAGTAAACATGGCAACTGTGTTTTTGAGTTATTGCTTGTAATTACTGTAGAGATAGGGATATTAGAAAAAAACAGCTGAAAGATTTATTGCTGTTTCATCATGCATAGAGAAGCTAAGTACAGATTACTTAAAGTTTGCCTAAAAGATCTATGAATTAATGTTATTGTATATTGTTTATTTTCTGGTGTTCCTCATATTGATATGATGAAAAAATATTCAATAGGGGTAAGGAAGGAAGAGGAGAAAGATAAATTCAAAACCACAAGATATGTCTTACAAAATTAATTTCTCTCCCATCAACTCCACTATCTTATTTAATTAAGTGGCTCTGTTACTTGGTTTTCCATAATCTAAGATACCTAATAGTAGAATATATATAGACTGTAGATTATACAAATATTTATTTTATAGGAATGTGCTTAATACTATCAACAGTTCACATATTCCCAGTGTGTTTGAAATTAAACCATGAACGTGTGTAAAAAATAGTATCAGCCTGTTACTGTTTCAGGACCTACAATCATGTGACAGATTATTTGGACCTCTAATTTGCAGTTAGAATATCTGTTCAACTGTGTTTTTGCCACTCACATTTCATGTATCATCTTCCTTTGCTTCAGTCCATAGTCATATCTTAACTCTAAATTTTAAAGCTTGCTTACTTGTAACATTCATTTGTGTTTCATCCAAATTTTTTTTGAAATTCCCTAAATGGGTTTCCAAATTTTAAATCATAAGTTAATTGATGTAGGGAAATATATAATGTTTTAAAAAACTTCACTGAGACTAGTAATTAATATCTGCTGAATGAAGTAATAAAACACCAGTTATTCAGTCAAGAAAAAGCCTCTTTAGAATTTGTGTTGATGTTACACTTTAGTAGAAAAGGTTCATCCATTAATAAATTTAGTAAAATTTATTAAAAATATATTTAACCAGAAAAATTATAGATTAAAAAAATGAAAGCACTTCTTTGGCACTTTTACCTATTACAAAGCAAAAAACAATACATGGTAAAAATGATTTCAGAAAAATGATTATTAAAATAAATGAAAACAGCATAGAGTTGTAGCACTTGTAATTTCTGCTCAGTGTTCCATAAAGCACAAGTTTAGATTCTTTTAATAAAAAAGTAAAAGTGGAAAAACACAAATGTCAAAAAAATTATTTATGTCAAGGTTGAGATTTGATAGCTGGATGACTTCTTGCATATTATTAAATTAAGTCACTAGTTCATTTTCAAAAATCCATTTTCTAGGCAGTTCACCATATGTTTACTAGTCAGTTTTAAATGGAAATGCATATTAAAATAGTTTGGATTATTAACCTGCAGCACAATTTGTCCAGAGATGGAAAAGATTCGATAGAGTGGCAATCTCAGTGTATTTCTTTGAAAATAGGATTTTTAAAGTGTATAATGCACTCAAGGAAGTTGGAAGGGAGGTCTTACTATTTGCCAGACACTTTTCTAAGTGCTGTTTCACGTATTCTCTCATCTATTCAATATAATACTATGTTGTTTGTTAGTCACTAAGTTGTGTCTGACATGTGACCCTGTGTACTGTAGCCGGCCAGGCTCCTCTGTCCATGGGATTTCCTAGGCAAGAGTACCAGAGTGGGTTGCTATTTCCTCCTCCATAGGATCTTCCTGATCCAGAGGTGGAACCCGCGTATCCTGTGTCTCCTTACAGGAGGATTCTTCACATCTGAGCCACCTGGGAAGCCCATTTTAGAGCTAACAAGAATGAGGTTTCTAGAAAGATACTTTAATCAAGTAGTGTGTGAGGTTGTAATAAGCTCTTCTAGGTGCTATTTCCTGCCAACTCTTCCATGCTTGTGTTTACTAACACTATTTTCTCTGCTTGCATTATACTTAACCTGCTGGTTCTTTGTCTGTAAACTGTTTTACATTCTTCAGAATCACTGATCTCACCTCATGCCTAGTTCTCCTTCATGAGGGCTCACAGTCAAGAGTACTTCCTGCCATGCACTGAATTAATCTATTGAATTTACCTGCGGCAGCTTTCACTTGGCTGTTAAATTGCTGAGGGCAGGGACCTTGGCTTACTCATCTTTAGTCTTAGCAGCAGTTCCCTGCAAAACGTAACTTGTTATGTGCTGTACCTTATTCAGGTCAGTTCAGTTCAGTCGCTCAGTCATCTGACTCTTTGCAACCCCATGAATCGCAGCACGCCAGGCCTCCCTGTCCATCACCAACTCCCAGAGTTCACTCAAACTCACATCCATTGAGTCAGTGATGCCATCCAGCCATCTCATCCTCGGTCGTCCGCTTCTCCTCCTGCCCCCAATCCCTCCCAGCATCAGAGTCTTCCAATGAGTCAACTCTTCGCATGAGCTGGCCAGTACTGGAGTTTCAGCTTTAGCATCATTCCTTCCAAAGAACACCCAGAACTGATCTCCTTTAGAATGGACTGGTTGGATCTCCTTGCAGTCCAAGGGACTCTCAAGAGGCTTCTCCAACACTACAGTTCAAAAGCATCAATTCTTCAGCATTCAGCTTTCTTCACAGTCCAACTCTCACATCCATACATGACCATTGGAAAAACCATAGCCTTGACTAGACGGACCTTTGTTGGCAAAGTAATGTCTCTGCTTTTGAATATGCTATCTAGGTTGGTCATAACTTTCCTTCCAAGGAGTAAGCGTCTTTTAATTTCATGGCTGCAGTCACCATCTGCAGTAAGTTTGGAGCCCCTCAAAATAAAGTCTGATACTGTTTCCACTGTTTCCCCATCTATTTCCCATGAAGTGATGGGACCAGATGCCATGATCTTCGTTTTCTGAATGTTGAGCTTTAAGCCAACTTTTTCACCCTCCTCTTTCACTTTCATCAAGAGCCTTTTTAGTTCCTCTTCACTTTCTGCCATAAGGGTGGTATCATCTGCATATCTGAGGTTATTGATATTTCTCCCAGCAATCTTGATTCCAGCTTGTGCGTCTTCCAGCCCAGCTTTTCTCATGATGTACTCTGCACATAAGTTAAATAAGCAGGGTGACAATATACAGCCTTGACGTACTCCTTTTCCTATTTGGAACCAGTCTGTTGTTCCATGTCCAGTTCTAACTGTTGCTTCCTGACCTGCATATAGGTTTCTCAAGAGGCCGCTCAGGTGGTCTGATATTCCCATCTCTTTCAGAATTTTCCACACATAGAAAGATGCAATTTCAGGGCAGAAGAAATGTCTGAAAGGGGATGTGGGACAGGGAAGCATAGAAAGAAGACATAAGGCTATTGATGTGAGATGTTCACAGCTTCACAGGACAATGCAGCTGGTTGCTCAGCCACATGGGATGTCTTCCAGGGTGTGTGGAAACAGTACACCTTGGAAAAGTCACATAGGAGGAAGAAGGATTGAGAGTTTTTCTACTTCTCCATCCTGTTTCTTGCCTTGCACTGGTTAGAGTTAGACCTCTTAAATGTTACCACTCTCTGCACTTCTAAATTGTTCCCCGGTATGCATACGGCAGCATTTCACCTGATCTTCAGAGCTGTGGGAGAAACTATCAGTTAACATTTTGATTTTTTTTT
>SJYQ01001691.1:578962-592541 GCA_006410935.1 Redunca redunca
GCCGCTCAGGTGGTCTGATATTCCCATCTCTTTCAGAATTTTCCACACATAGAAAGATGCAATTTCAGGGCAGAAGAAATGTCTGAAAGGGGATGTGGGACAGGGAAGCATAGAAAGAAGACATAAGGCTATTGATGTGAGATGTTCACAGCTTCACAGGACAATGCAGCTGGTTGCTCAGCCACATGGGATGTCTTCCAGGGTGTGTGGAAACAGTACACCTTGGAAAAGTCACATAGGAGGAAGAAGGATTGAGAGTTTTTCTACTTCTCCATCCTGTTTCTTGCCTTGCACTGGTTAGAGTTAGACCTCTTGAATGTTACCACTCTCTGCACTTCTAAATTGTTCCCCAGTATGCATAGGGCAGCATTTCACCTGATCTTCAGAGCTGTGGGAGAAACTATCAGTTAACATTTTGATTTTTTTTTGTTCACTATGGATTTTGCATTAACTTGATTTTTTCAAAATATACTGAAATTTTTTCAGCCAATTAAAATTTGCCTTACCCTAGCCCCAAACATGCTATAGAAGTGCATATTCCCACAGGTCTAGGTTGTTCAAGATGCACTTGTTTAAATTGGACAATTTTCAAATCACCAGATGCAGAAACACAAAGATCCCCAGGCTCCTGACAAAGCCCATATCGTCCTGTCCACTTTTATCAATTAATCAATCAATTCATTAATTGAACAAATGTATATTAAAATTCTGTGTGCCAGTAAAGATGTTAGCAGACAGCTGTGAAAATGACACTGTAACTACTATATTTAAAAATGTAATTTCTATTGTTATAACCTTTAATTATTTTTCTGGAAATTTGCATTGGTACTTCACTAGTTTGTTTGCCTTATATAATTAAAATATATGACATACCCAACACTTTTCAAGAGGAACCAAAGCATCATATTCAGCTGTTTGCTTTCACATCCAAATTACCAGTTTACAGAAAAAATATTGAAAGAAAAGTCTACACACATGCCTTACTCAAGAGTGCATATTCAAATAACTTTCAATTACAAACTTTTTTTTGGTTGACAGGAACCTTATATTCAAGTATATATACTATTGCAGGATCTTATGTGCTAATGTTCTAAATTTTCTTTATACTTGATATATGACTTCTATTAATATTTACATTTTGTTGAGTTTGGCTATTTGTTTTATTCTTCACTTTTTTCTTACTGCATATTTTACATGACAGAAAAGAGGAAATATATATATATTAAAATATATATATATACTGTTTATTATATTTCAAGGTGAGAGAATGATCTAACAGTATAGAGTTCAGAGAATGATAACGGTAATGAATTTCCTTGTAGCTGAGCTTCCCACGTTGAAACACTATGTTCAAAATCACTAATATTCTACTTATGCACTAACATACATACTAATATAACTAGTATATCGAGTATACTTCTGTCATTCTATCTAAGGAAAATAAATAATTTGAAGCATAAACTGATTTACTATTACATCAAATAATTACTTAAACAAAACTCCAGTTGTCTTGGAGTTGATATTGAGGACATGGCTTTACAAGGTAAAGAGCAGATGTAGACTTGAATGAGTGACTAAGAACATATGGTAAGAAGCAGCTCAGAAAGATGACCTAGGTTATCATTGGGAATTTTAAATAAATTAAGGGAAAAAATCACTGATTTTTTACAACAAAGAAGGTATCAGGAGGGTACTGTGATGAGATAAATAGGAATACCTGCAATAGCAAGTTGCTTCCTCTTCTGTTAATTGAAGCCTAAGGCTCCTATATGTTTGAAGATCAATAAACAAACCTGCAAGACTGGGGTAGTTGATGATGTAGTGTGTGTGTGCGCTCACCTGTGTCTGACTCTTTTGCAACCCCATGGTCTCTAACCCGCCAGATTCCTCTGTCCATGGAATTTCCCAGGCAAGAATACTGGAGTGGGTTGCCGTTTCCTACACCAGGGGATCTTCCTGAATCAAGGATCAAACCTGTGTCTCCTGCATCAGCAGGTGGATTCTTTACCACTGTGCCACCTGGGAAACCAGTTGACTATGTAGCAGGACACAAAAGGCAATTGTTTTCTATCAATTTTTTTAGAAGTTGTTATTCTTTTTTAAAAATTATTTATTGTAAATTTTTCTACCTATTTTATCTTCAGGGCAATAAAGCAAAAGTTGAGGTGTTAGAAGAAAATGTAGTGAAAAGGACTCATTCCAGATGGCCTACCACTTTGTCCTAATGAAGGAGAAATATATTAAGGTGTTAAAATAGGAGATTGAGTATAAATTGTATAACATGATGAACACAGTTAGAAAATAGATTATGACCATGCCAGAAAAGATAGCAGTAATAGTGCTTGTTCTGTTACAGATACCGTGACCTAAGGAGATCCACAATAAAAATGTACAAGAAATATTGTTGACAACCTGTATCTCGAGTATGTTGCATGTTTTCTAATTTTCTTTTGATGAGTCACTTTGTGTTATTCTAAGAAGTCAGTGCATGACAGTTACCTGTATATTTTCTCATGCTATTAAGATTCTTTGAACATTGTTGATAATCAACCCTGATTAATCAGAATAAATTAGTGAAATTAAATTTGCTCACATATATCACCTCCTGTTTTCATATTCATGTTTACAGGAATCAGGCACAAAATAAATCTTTAAGTAATCTTCCATTCAGTTGCTCTTTTAAAAATAGGTCTTTAGTCAGACTGGTGGATATAGCCTCATTCAGTTCAGTTCAGTTCAGTCGCTCAGTTGTGTCTGACTCTTTGCGACCCCATGGACTACAGCACACCAGGCCTGCCTGTCCATCACCAACTACTGGAGTTTAACCAAACTCATGCCCATTGAGTCAGTGATGCCATCCAATCATCTCATCCTCTGTCGTCCCCTTCTCCTCCTGCTTTCAATCTTTCCCAGCATCAGGGTCTTTTCCAATGAGTCAGTTCTTCACATTGGGTGGCCCAAGTATTGGAGTTTCAGCTTCATCATCAGTCCTTCTTCATCATCAGTCCTTCCAATGAATATTCAGGACTTATTTCCTTTAGGATGGACTGGTTGGATCTCCTTGCAGTCCAAGGGACTCTCAAGAGTCTTCTCCAACACCACACTTCAAAAGCATCAGTTCTTTGGCAGTCAGCTTTCTTTATAGCCTCATTAATTTTTTTTAATTAAAAAAATTTTTTAAAGCCTCATTAATTTTTCTATAGAAGTACATCCCATTTTTATGGACTATTTTAGATATTTATTAAAGACAGTGCCATGTAGCAGGAAATCCCAGATTTCTTGAGGACTTCTCATTTTTCAATATATTTTATTTTATGTCGTGATTATAAAATAAGGGGCAAGTAAGATATTCATAGTGTTGTAATAAATATAAGTCTATATTTATTAGCAGGATAGTTCTATTAATTACAAACATTGTTAAGGGGAATCTCAGAATATGCATCACTGTGACTAAAAATTCCTTGATTGCTATACTTTTAAAGTGATTTAAATTGTTTAGGAGATAATACTACTTATGATTATCTCTTTAGTCTCCTTCATTTAAAAAAGCAATTTAGGTAGAACTTTTTTTTAATTACTACATGTTATTTCAAATTTCTTTCTACCATTATTATAGCAAAACCCTTGGAATTTAGCATTATTATACCACTGATGGATTGTGTCCCTGGTTTATACACCTTAGGACATCTCACCCACAAGATTAGTGATAGCTTGTGAGTGAAATGCTATCCATGCTTCTTAGCATCTGTGTAGTAGTGCTAAGGACTCTGAAAAATTCATTTAGATAATATTTTACAATTATTTTCATTTAAATCCCAGATAACTTACCATGGCTTCGAGGACTCCTTTTTAAAATATGAAGTCTGTAACTATTAACACCAAACCAGAAGCAATTTATAAAAAAACTAATAGTCACTCCAGGAAAGTAATCTTAGAAGCAGCTTTGTGGTTATTCAGGAGTAATAGTGTGATAAACACTATCTTGGACACCTGAAATCTTACTGTAGTCTCCAAACTCAAAAAAATTTAGCATAATGGGAGAACTAGCACTTGGGTTAAGAGATGATCCCTGCACTTTGTTTGGATAGGACCTGAAGTGAAGCTTAGTTCATGCGTTTCAGTGAAGTACTAGGTAATCAAGTTTGGCATGACTTGGTGGAGTTTAGGATTATTGCCTTTGAAGAGCAGAATATTAACCTAATTATTACAGCCTGCACCCCCCCACCGCCCCCCCCCCCAAAAAAAAGGCATGTTATGTCACTAGTTTCTTGTACAGGTATTATCCTAGTCTCAGAGCAGAGGATGACTTTTGAAACAGAGACTTGTAAAGACTGTTGTAACACCCATCCCTATTTTGTTGAAGATTGGTATTTTGGGGGATTGGGGAAGGCTATATATGCAGAATTCTCTCCTTATAATAAGATTTGCAGGGTTCTCACAACTCATTCAGATAAAAAGGAAAAGGCCCATGCTTTCTGTCATACACAACATCCTTATCTGTCTCTTTGAATGATCAATCTAGTCCAGTGGGTTTGTGTTCTCACTGCTGGATGAGCAGCTACGTCAGTGTTGAAGTTCAGTTCAGTTCAGTCACTCAGTCATGTCCAACTCTGTGCGACCCCATGGACTGCAGCATGCCGGGCCTTCCTGTCCATCACCAAATCCTGGACCTTGCTCAAACTCATGTCCATCGAGTTGGTATGCCATCCAACTATCTCATCCTCTGTCATCCCCTTCTCCTGCCTTCAATCGTTCCCAGCATCAGGGTCTTTTCAAATGAGTCGGTTCTTTGCATCAAGTGGCCAAAGTATTGGAGTTTCAGCTTCAGCTTCAGCATCAGTGCTTCCAGCGACTATTCAGGGCTGATTTCCTACAGAATTGACTGGTTTGATCTCCTTGCAGTCCAAGAGACTCTCAAGAGTCTTCTCCAAAACTACAGTTCAAAAGCATCAGTTCTTCAGTGCTCAGCTTTCTTTATAGTCCAACTCTCACATCCATACACGACTACTGGAAAAACCATAGCTTTGACTAGACAGACCTTTGTTGGCAAAGTAATATCTCTGCTTTTTAGTATGCTGTCTAGATTGGTTTTAGCTTTTCTTCCAAGGAGCAAGTGTCTTAATTTCATGGCTGCAGTCACCATCTGCAGTGATTTTGGAGCCCCCCGAAATAAAGTCTCTTTTTGTTTTTTTGGTTCCCCATCTATTTGCCATGAAGTGATGGAACCAGATGTCATAATCTTTGTTTTCTGAATGTTGAGTTTTCAGCCAGTTTTTTCACTCTCCTCTTTCACTTTCATCAAAAGGCTCTTTAGTTATTCTTCATTTTCTGCCATAAGGGTGGTATCATCTGCATATCTGAGGTTATTGGTATTTCTCCCTGCAATCTTGATTCTGGCTTGTGCTTCTTCTAGCCCGGCATTTTGCATGATATTCTCTGCATATAAGTTAAATAAGCAGGGTTACAATAGACAGCCTTGATGTACTCCTTTTCCTATTTGGAACCAGTCTGTTGTACCTGTCCACTTGTTACTGTTGCTTGTTGACCTGCATACAGATTTCTCAGGAGGCAGATCAGGTGGTCTGGTATTCCAATCTCTTTAAGAATTTTCCACAGTTTGTTGTGAGCTACACAGTCAAAGGGTTTGGTGTAGTTAATAAAACAGAAGTAGATGTTTTTCTGGAACTTTCAGAAGTAAATGTTTCAGAAGTAGATTTTTCAAGTAGATTTTTTCTGAAACTACTTTTTAGACATAGATGTTTTCAGTGTGGAAGAGGAACTCTAATTAGCCAGCCTGGGGCCAGGAAAACACCACTTAATTATTCCCTGCACCATAGAGGTAGAGAAAAAGTAGTTCCCCAAAGGAAGGGATAAAAGGAAAAGGATAAAGTGAAGAGATATATCTTCCAAGGATGACTCAAATCTCTGAAAGCAACTAAAATTTAATTATCAAGTTGTGAGAATTGAATTATTTTTCTTTTCCATGCAGGGAGCCTGTTGTTTTCAAATATTATTTTTTACCAAATATTTCTCTGGTTGGACTGTTGTATAGTTTTTTACCCAGATAGAAGAAATATTGTCACATGCCTTACCTTCTTCACCCTGAGAGGATTAGAGGCTGCATCATTTGGTGGAATAAAAACAACTCAGAGCAAGAGGTTTGAAAGGCAGCCCTGGCTGATTAAGTAACCGGTGGAGGTTAAACCTCAGTAAATCCCCTACAGTTAAGCTTTTCTCTAGTA
Organism: Redunca redunca; assembly: GCA_006410935.1. Taxonomy (NCBI): domain Eukaryota; kingdom Metazoa; phylum Chordata; class Mammalia; order Artiodactyla; family Bovidae; genus Redunca; species Redunca redunca. The sequence continues at coordinate 585,205 of SJYQ01001691.1, forward strand.
TCTGCAGCCCAGTCAAAGTTGTTTTTGATGCCAGGAACCTGTGGACAGATTGTATGGATTGAGGCAGAAAGTAGTGTTGGAGTCTTGGGACGAAAGGTATACAAATTATCCACGCACAAGGAATAGTCTGAGTGCTGTACTTAAATTTCAGTTCAGAGATTTCATGAGAGATTTGCAAAACAGCCCCTTTATATAGGTAACTTCTTTTAGAAATGCACTTACTATTTGTTACCATCTTAGCTGCTTAAAATGGACTTCGGTTTTCCGCTATCAACTGAAGCTGTTGTGGTTTCCTTCTTGCCAAATCTAAAAATGTTTCCTCTGTTATCTGTGTCTTGACCACTTTGAGATCTCTTTAGACCTTTGTTTTTTATGGAAACTCTTCCTCCTTTACATTTAGTATCATTTTTTCTTGCTTTATCAATGTTGTCTTGCTTTATTTCTACAACTTGATTTGAACCAATTCTTATAGTCCTTTTGTGACTCATTATTCCTTATTCTCTTGCTAGGGGTATTAATAAAGACAGTGTTTAGACTCTTTTTTTTTTCTCTTTATTTCTGAGATAGCGGCTTCTTTCCACTCTCTCTCCCTCCGTCTTTCTCAGTATCTGTCTTTCTCAGCTCCCTCCTTTCTTCCTCTTTTTTCCTTTTCCCTACCACCTCCTTCTCTCCCAACCTCCCTGTGATTCTGGTGTTTTTTATTTTGTTTTGTTTTTTAAGGGGGAGCCATCTTTCTTTAATGTCCCTTTATAGGCCATGGCTCACACATGTTTCCCTGGAGAAGGGCATGGTAACCCACTCCAGTATTCTTGCCTGGAGAATTCTATGGACCAGAGAAGCCTGGTGGGCTACAATTCATAGGGTCGCAAAGAGTCAGACACAACTGAAGCGACTTAGCATGAATACACATACATTATATAGGACACCCTTGAGTGGTTAATTTGTGTAATACCTAAATATTTTAAAAAACTGACTGTCTGAAAATACTGAATTAATCATGCTATTTTCAATTCTTATATATTCCAGTAATTTCTCTTTGCATCCACCTTTTTCAAGTGGGTCATTAAAGACAGTTCACAATCTGATCTCAGATTGTAATTTCTTCTATAGATTGGCCCTATCTTTGTGTCAAATTCTATTCTGGCTTTAAAGTCCAGTAATAATAGCTTTTCTGATATTTTTCTCACTAATTCTGGCTCATTGGTTTCTTGTGTCTCTCAAATCCTAGAGTTTGTGCCACACATTTAATATCCCTCCTTGTCTATCTTTATGTCTGTCTCTATTTTTCCATCTATCATCTATTGTATAATATTAATTTCATGTTTAGTGTAGTATACTTATATATCCCATTATGCATCATCTCATTTAATCATCAAATATCCCTATTTTTATTCCTATTTTAAATAATAGAAAACCAATGCTTACATTTTTAAACTATTTCCCTGAATTGTGTTGAGACATATGTAAGATTAAAAAATCTTTGACTTTAAAAGTGTAATTTTCCACTATACTATACAGAAATGTTTTGCCTTATATTACTTTATTAGTCCTTAATAAAATCCTTAGCCAAGTGGGTATACTAAGAACATGAATATAATGAATGAATGGATGACAGTTTTAAGATGTTAAGTCTAAGATTCCTAAGTGGATGATAAGCAACTTAAAGCCCAGGTTCATGACTTAATATCAATGTGAATGTCCCTAGCATCATTGTAATTATAGACACTATAAATGCTAGTGCTTATTAAAACTTGACTATCAGACAGCCATTCTGTATATATATCTTCTTATTGAATTATCAGAAAAACCTAATTAGATAGGAGTTTTCCCTGTATATCCATCAGAAGAAACAATTTCAGATAAGTTAAATAAGTTACCAAGGACACACAGCAAGTGCCAGAACCAAGAACTATATGCAGGTACATTCATTTCATATTGTTTACTTTGCTTTGCAGCTTCTCAGTCAATACTTGGTATTAAAATACATGTATCCTCTTGAGCTCTCCCTAGAGCTTGAAAGAGCAGAGAGTCAAACCAAGTCAGAGCATACCCTTTCCCATGTACGTGGAGTCTGCTGGCTCCAGGGCAGTGCCATCCTGCACCTAGAGGTGTATCTCAGGTGGTACCCCAAGGTCTCTTTCCAAGTGTGCTTGTCTAAGTGGCCATTTAGACCTTTCTAGGTTTTCTCTGGGCTTTCTTGGTGGCTCAGCTGGTGGCTGCAAGAATCTGCCTGCAATGCGGGAGACCTGGGTTTGATCCCTGGTTTGGGAAGATCCCCTGGAGAAGGGAAAGGCTACCCACTCCAGTATTTTGGTCTGGAGAATTCCACGGACTGTATAGTCCATGGGGTCACAAAAGAGTCGGACAGGACTGAGCGACTTTCACTCACTTTACTTCTGGGAAGAATTTGAAAACATTTCAGTTCTGCAGTACTCTGAGTCTAGGGTGAGTTGATAATCACAGAAAACATGTGCATCCAGAGTGAAATTGGGAAGATTTTGGATAAGTGGATGAAATGAGTACTTATTTATATAGTTATATATCTAGATCATATTTGTTATAATCAAATTGAAAACATAATCTACACTTGTGAGATTTTTACTTTGTTGTTAGTCATTACTATTTATTCTTCTGTTGCAAAGAATATAGCCTTCCATTGGCTTTTGTTTTAAAATGTACAGGATAGATTAGGATGTTGAGAATGAAGTAGAAAATATAAATTACATGGAATATACAAATAATTCTATATAGAGAATCTTAAGAATGATACAAAGCTTCTGGAATGGAACTTGCCACTCTGTTACTGATTCAGAGACATTGTAGATAATGAATGAGGGCAAGTTATTGACCAAAAATAGAGATTTTTCTAAACATGAAAAAAAGTCATTTAAGAGAGTGCTGAGTGGGAGATAAATAATGTTATTCTTAGCAAAGTTATTTATTGAAATTTTTGGCAAATTGAATGTCAACAAGGAAACAGTTTCCCTACCTTAAGCACAGTAAGTGTATATTTTTATTTTTTGTCACATAATTATTGATATTTCATACTAAAAAGATCACAAATATTATATCATCACTTTCACATTTCTATTTCCAGTTCAATGAGTAATGAAGGTAAATAATACTGTGCTCAGTTAAATGTTAAAATTCAAAAGAAATATGAAACATGCAGACTACTAGCACATCTAATATTTATGAGCAAAAGTGTTTGGCTGGTCTATACAACATTAGCATTTTTCAGTGATCACAGAATTTCAAGCCAAAAGAAACAAACAAAAACTATTTAATGCAAATCAAAGGATTTCAATCAAATTTAATAAACTTAATATTGGCAGAAAAGGTGGTGGGGGAGTTGTGAAAGATACCAGAGGGCAGAGAAGGTTAAGAAATGCAACTGTTTTGAAATAGTATGGTTTCCTATCCATTTATTTCAACTCTAACTCTATAGTTAATGTTCTGTGTTTCATTACTTGAGTCTACACTATAAGCAGTATGCCAGAGCTTGTTTTCAGATAACTGATGCCAGTAAAAGCTGTACTAAAAAGACACACAGTGAAAATCTATATGAGAACAGATTTGTAAATGGGTGAAATATTTTGGTATATGTTATGTTCCTTGTCAACACAGATATTCAGGGGTCTTCTGTGGCATAAAGATGACATAATGTTTTAAGACCTATTGCATGTGAGGAAGATGAAAAATTCAAGTGTCCATTTCTGCAAATCACTATGGTGAAATGAAATATAAGGGGATGGGGGTGGGTTGTCTACTCAGTTAGCGCACCAGGGTAAAGAGATGCTGATTGAGTCCAACATAGTTATTTATCTCTCCTTAGCAAGAGCTCAAGATGTTCTTTACCCCAGGATTGTGTAAGGCCAACAAAAAGTTTTTATCAATTATATAAAACTGGAGTGTTACTATAAACAAAAATATATGAAATAAATTATAAATGCATTATAAAAATAGGGTATATCTGGAGATGTCTTTTTTTAGTACAAATATTTACTGATTGAAATGACATCTTAAAATGTTCCATAACCTTTCCAAAAGTTACTTTTTATGGATGGAGTAACTGAAGTTCAAGGGCAAAAGAACTTTGCCAAGATCACACCATTGGCTGGCTTGAATCAAATTTTGATCCTAGGCCTTTATAGATCAGGATCATAAGGAAACCTTATGTACAGTTTATTATAGTTATTTGTGTACACAATCATTCCTGCTTACTTGGTGAATCTAGTAGTGTTACTGTCTAGCTCTGACACCTCTTGTATAATTTTTGGACCTTTTATTTCTTTAATCCATATTATCCCTACTATATCTTATGTTATCTATTCTGGTTTCATCCAAATCAATATGTTCACTGTAGTGAACTTATTTTCTCTTTTTACTGATATTTGAATTTGTTTCCTAGAGTATTAGACTTTTGAGTTTAGCAATAGAGGTCACGGTGCTATTGCTATTTTTCTTTATTTTTGCTTGTGTTTTTACTTAAATCACAGAAAACAAAGAGAAGCAATATATATATTTCATGTCCTTGAAAGCTTTCTTCTAAACTGAGCTATGACTCTGATGGAATGGTTTGATAAGTAGAAGAATACCACTGATTTGGTTCCTTTTTCTCTTATTTCTCCTCATCTTAACAGGTCATCTCTTGTTTTATCTTCCTCTTATTATGCAGGAAACTACAGCTCTCCTGTATTTTATTGGGCTCCAAAATCACTGCAGATGGTGACTGCAGCCATGAAATTAAAAGATGCTTGCTCCTTGGAAGAAAAGTAATGACCAACCTAGACAGCATATTAAAAAGCAGAGACATTACTTTGCCAACAAAGGTCCATCTAGTCAAGGCTATGGTTTTTCCAGTGGTCATGTATGGATGTGAGAGTTGGACTGTGAAGAAAGTTGAGCGCCAAAGAATTGATGCTTTTGAACTGTGGTGTTGGAGAAGACTCTTGAGAGTCCCTTGGACTGCAAGGAGATCCAACCAGTCCATTTTAAAGGAGATCAGTCCTGAATATTCATTGGAAGGACTAATGCTAAAGCTGAAACTCCAATACTTTGGCCACGTGATGTGAAGAACTGACTCATTTGCAAAGACCCTGATGCTGGGAAAGATTGAAGGCAGGAGAAGGGGACGACATAGGATGAGATGGCTGTATGGTGTCACTGACTCAATGGACATGAGTTTGAGTAAACTCCGGGACTTGGCAATGGACAGGAAGGCCTGGTGTGCTGCAGTCTTTGAGGTCACAAAGAGTCGGACAAGACTGAGCAACTGAATTGAACAGCTCTCCTTGCCTAAGTGTCCTCATGTTTCTCACCTTGAAAGAGCCACTGTGTATGGCTCATCAAGGGGTTTTCTTCAACAAAAGTGTTTGCCATCATTTTTCACTTAAGTAGGATTTTTTTTCTGCTATGCTGGCAAAGCAGTATGTCAGCCAAGTTACCAACTTCTTTTGTTTTCAAGCTGAAGCAACTGCAGAGCCTTGCCCTGGAAAGAATGAGTCTCCAATGGCTTCAGCAGGTGTTCAGGTTGTGTTTGTGAAAAAGACTGATTAGAAATGAAAGAGCTAGAAATTATTCAACCTAAAATAATTTTAAGAAATACAGGAAATGATTCAACCTCGTTTCTCTAGTCCTATAACAAGGCTGAGGAAAGAGTTTATGACTCGTTAATTCACACAGATATATAAAAGGAGGAAGGTAGTTTATTTTTACTTTTAAACTTTGTTTGTTTTGACTGCACTGGGTCTTTGGTGCTGGGTGCGTGCTTTCTCTAGTCGTGGCAAGCGGGGGCTGCTGGGAGGCTGCTCTGCAGTTGCAGAGCCAGGGCTTCTCATTGTAGTGGCTTCTTGCTGCGGAGCATGGGCTCTAGAATGTGCAGGCTTTTGTAGCTGTGGTACATGGGCTTAGTTGCCCCAAGGCATGTGGGATCTTCTTGGACCAGAAACGGAACCTGTGTCCTCTGCATTGGCAGGTGGATTCTTAACCACTGGCCCACCAGCAAAGTCTGGAAGGTAGTTTAAAAGATTAGTGATACTGAAAGAGTGGAGAAAAATTGTTCACTGTGCTGACTCAGTTCTTGTGTTCTTTCCTTGATATTCCACAGTTTATATTCCTTTTGGAGATTTTGTTAATTATAATAAAAAATAAAATAGAGTACATGTTATAGCTTTTGGCTTGCTAACAAGAAAGGGAGCAGGGATTGGACTGGCAATAATGTCACCTTCCTTGAACACATGGCTGCCTGGTAGGAGGTGGGAATTCAATGAAATTGGATCACTGAAGTGAGGAAGGTGGTGTTGGTGACTAAGGAGCTGAGAGTTAGGTGATGAATTACCAGCATGTAAGAAAAATTGTCTCTCTCCACACATGTAAATTTACCACACAGGGTAAATCAAAGGGCTATATTTAATGAAAAGCCTAGCATTAATTAATAATAATCACCTTTTTTTATTTGTTTGGCTCAATTCAAGAAATGGATATTTTAGTCAAGTGAAAATGACTACTGTCTCCATAATCTTAACCCATTCTCCGTGTTGTGGTCCCTGATGCTGACCAAAAGACAGAAGAGAAATGGTTGCTTTAGTTTTGCAAATAACATTCTGAGTCCAAGGAATTATGACAAATCCTTTTAATTGTATTATTGAAAGAACTGTGGATAAATTAATTTTGACTGCTCTGAGCTTAAACTGTGCCTCCCAACCCCCATTTCTTCATCAAGACTTCCAGGAAGTTGCAAAATCTAAAAAAAAAAATAAATAAATAAAAGTAATTGGCAAAGTTAGAGAGACAACACCTCAAATGGAATTCAGATGGAGTCACACATAAATGTATTAGATTCAAATCCTTTTGTAAGTAACTTACTCTTTAAAAAATTGAATTAAATCAATGGGAGTTCTGGGTGCAGCCATCAGTTCCAATCTAATAATGAAGGTAGAGTGGAGAATGCTATTTCTCATGGAATTACTTTTGTAAGATATATGATTGACTTGAAATCATCTAATGAGGATGAGGCATATTATTTTTCTAGGTTTTACAGTTTTATGAGTACTCATCTGCATTTTCTAACTTTGAAGATTTTCTTAAAGCTTGATCCAGTAACCTCATTGATTTAAAATTTTAAAGCTAAAAATTAAACATTTTTTAAAAAGAATTTCTCAGTCTCAACACAGACTGGATCATATCAATGTAATTGTAAGTAAAATTTAGGCATATTTATCTCAGGATGGACTCAAATTTTAATAACCTTTACATTAATGAAAAGTCCTTTATCTACCCCAAATTAGAAAGCCATTTAATCCTGAACACTCTTCACAGAATACAATGGTAATCTT
>SJYQ01001691.1:592559-603344 GCA_006410935.1 Redunca redunca
ATACAATGGTAATCTTTCTCAAGAAATTTTAAGATTGGATCTTTATTATCTTTTGCAATGACTATGTACATATAATCCATTGACTACTGATATGCTATGAATAAAGAAATTTTTATAATACAAAAAATGTACAGAAGTATGTTAACAGGAATACAAGAGCCACTTAGGAGAACTATCTGTTGATTAATACATGAATCTTGACATGAGTTAATTATAACATTTCATTTAACTCTATACTTAGTTTGTGTCTTAAATTAAAATAAATTTGAATTTTTTGGTTTGTTTGCCAAAGGGAAAAGAGCTTTCCTGTCATATTGAAAGGTTTGATTGAACAGATTCAAGAGTAAATATATTGTTAAAAGCTCTTGTGTACCTTCAAATCTTCCTCTATTGGCTCATGGCTGTGGTCTTGTTTTAATGTTTTTTTAAAATATCATTAAATGAATTTTATTGGCAGCTGTGGTAGGTGTGAATAATGGCTTCCCCACAGTGGCCACATCCTAATCACTGAAACCAGTGAATACATTTTGTAAAATGGCAAAGGAGAATTGAGGCAGCATACAGAATTAAGATGGCTCATTAGTTAGTGTGGAGATGGGGGGAGCTGCCTGGTTACCCAGGTGGGCCCAATGTAATCACAGCATCTGTATGAGTAAACAATGTTGTTCAGTTGCTCAGTTGTGTCTGACTCTGTGACCCCATGGACTGCAACATGCCTGGCTTCCCTGTCCTTCACCATCTCCTGGAGCTTGCTCAAACTCATGTCCATTGAGTTGGTGATGCCACCCAGCCATCTCATCCTCTGTCATCCCTTTCTCCTCCTGCCCTCAATCTTTCCCAGCATCATGAGTAAATAAGGGAACAAAAAGTCACTAGGGCAGCTTCTTGAAGTTAGAAAAGCAAGAAAATAATGGGTTGGCCAGAAAGTTCATTCATGTTTTCCATAGCATCTTACAAAAAAATATACCCAAGTTTTTCTTCCAACCCAGTAAAATATCCTCCAGAGTCTCTAGGAGGGAATGCAGCCCTGTTGAAACCCTGATTGTAGCTCAGTCATACTCATTTTGCAATTTGACTTCCAAAACTGTAGGCAAGGAATTTGTTTTGCTTTAATTCACTAATTTTGTGGTAATTTGTTAGAACAGCAATAGGAAACTAGTATAGCAGGCATTACTCTGGGTAGCCTTAAAATTTTCTCCTGGTAACTTTAAGTATGTTCAAGGAAAAGATATTTGAAGCTTATAATTCTTATCTGTCCTAATAAGATTTTATCCTAGAAATAATATGACTTCTCTTCGATATTTCCCAGAGGTGGATGTGGTGGGCACTTGGTGTTGATGGTGATGGTTGTGATCTCAACTGATTATTTCTTTCAGATTTTGTTTAAGCAGGCTTGCCATAGCTACAAATCCATTTCATCAAATTCACTGGGCCTGGGGACATTGGAAAAATGAGCCTTGGCCCCAGTGTCTCCTACATAGAGTTTGGAATACCTTTATCCATTCTGGTAACATTGCCTTCTGTCTTGCTGACTTTTCCTGGCATTCTCCTTTTCTGCTGAGCCCTCTGATGGAAACCCCAGCAGTTCTTTGTATTTTATTCTAGGACATTATCCGTCATACCATTTTCAGTTCTATAATATCCTTTGGGGTCAGTTTCACCCAAATTTAGGCTCAAGATCCAAGACAATTGCATGTCTATAAGGGAAATTTAGATAAATTCAATATTTGTCTCTCTGAGAGAAAATAAAAGCATGGTTGCATGCCAACACCTGTCTGAGACTTACCTAGGTACAATTTAGGATATCTCTCTTGCTGAGAATACATCAGGCTCTAAATTTTTAATATAGATTTGCTGGCTGCCAGAACATTTGGTATCTAAGGTACCGGGTTTATTTCTAACAAACAAAATATAGCATCACTTCAGGCAATGTCCGGAAGTCTGATCAAGGATTGTCTGTGATCCAACAATTTCCATCATCTCTGTTGAGATACAGTAATGGAGACTAAGTCTATATTAACTATACATTTCTCTAGGTTTTCTAAACTGAGTCTCTTCGTCAAGTTAGATCAGCCAGAATAACAAACCTGAGTGTGATTAACTTGATTCCTTTCAGAACTACTTTCATGGGTATATGGTTTAATGCTGTGCTCTAAGCCTTTATAAGAAATCATTGTTTGGACACTTCTTTATATGTTTGGAAGATATTAGTTCATGACACTGTCCATTATGTAACATAGAATCTCTCATAAAAGACTCCACATGATAAGGACCTCCTTAAGTTTGTGTTGGGGGAAAAATGTCTACCAGACAAACTTTTACATTTTTTTTAATCAGTAAGTAAATTAAAACATATAAGAGAAATTTTATTTACAATGATGGTATGTAAACAAACAAATAAACTTCTTGAAATAATTCAAAATAAAGCTCTTTCTATCATAGCTTAACAAGTGTCCAATAATAATTTCTCAAAGTCAAAAACACTGATTCTGAACACAACCCCTTTTCTTACCTCATCCTTTAGGGAAATGTTGTTGTTGTTCAGTCTCCCAGTTGTGTCCAACTCTTTGTGACCCCATGGACTAGAATGACAGGCCTCCCTGTCCCTCACCATTTCCTGGAGTTTGCCCAAGTTCATGTCCATTGCATTGGTGATGCCATCCAGCCATCTTGTACTCTGACACCCTCTTCTCCTTCTGCCCTCCATCTTTCCCAGAATGAGGGACTTTTCCAATGAGTCAGCTGTGTGCATCAGATGACCAAAATTCTGGAGTTTCAGCTTCAGCATCAGTCCTTCCAGTGAGTATTCAGGGTTGACTTCTGTTAAGATTGACTGGTTTAATCTCAGGGAAATGGGACTGTGTCACATACAAATGGCAAGTGAGGCCTCTCAGAATGATGTTCATTAATCCGCCTGCACATGAACTTGAGAGGAAGCAGTGGAGCTTCTCTGTTGAGTAGGTAACACTCTGATTTAACTAAATCCCAAATTATCCCACTTATTATCTGAGACTTTGGGCTATTGACTTAACCTCTCATTTTCAATTTCCCACCTATAAAGTGGGAAATCTGTAATATCTGCCTCCTGGGATTGTGGTGAAGATTAAATGAATTAATTCATCTGAAGTACCTAGCACAGTGCCTGGCACATAAAGTACAAGACTCAGTAGTTATGAGTACTGTATATATGGATGTGGTAGGTGGTGATGATAACATTAATGAAGGTAGGCCTTGCTGAGGACAATTTTCTCTTTTTTCACAATTTTTTTTTTTTTTTTTAACCTCGTATCATGGTGATTCATACTAACTTTCTGCTGAGGAAACACCTGCTCTTAGGCTGAATACACCCAGGTAGGAAGAATGAAAGCTTCCTCAGGAATAGTTCTGGACTATCCTTTCAGAGAGAAGTGTAAAAATGTGTTAGAGGTTTTCCTCTTCTGTGTGCTGTGCTTAGTCGTCAGTTGTATCTGACTATTTGGGACCCCATGAACTGTAGCCCCCAGGCTCCTCTGTCCATGGGATTCTCCAGGCAAGAATACTGGAGTGGGTTGCCATGCCTTCCTCCAGGGGATCTTCCCAACCCTGGACCGAACCCAGGCCTCCCACATTGCAGGCAGATTCTTTACCATCAGAGCCGTCAGGGAAGGAATAAGATTTAGATTGAATGGTCTTAAAAAATAAAATCCTCTTGTCAGTTCTACAAAGACAAGTATGTTTAATCTTGAGAAAACTAAGGGCCAAGCTCTATTCTGTGTTGGGTGAAAGAAATATAAAAGGGGCTTTTTGAAGTCCATGCTTGGTCTCACTCACATCATAAGGATGAGTGACCACAAAGAAATTTGTGAAGAATCTCCAGCATATATTACATAGAGCAGTAGTTTGTAAACTTTTTGGCCTTAGGACTCTTAAAAATTACTGAAGGTGATAAAGAGTTTTGTTTATGGATTGTGGTTATTGATATTTACTGTACTAGAAATTAATATTGAAAATATTTAAATATTAACATTTAAAAACAGTAATACTTAGCCCATTATGTATTAATATGAAACTTTCTTATGTAAATAACTATTTTCCAAAGCGAAAAATGTACAGTGGCATTATTTTACATTTTTTTCAAGTTTACTTAATATTTGATTTAATAGAAGATAGCTGAATTCACATATCTTTATTTGTAGTCAATCAGTTTTGATGTGATTTGGCTGCAGTAAACAAAGTAAATCCAGTGTTCAAAGTTGGAAAAGCAGAGAGTATTTTTTAAAAAATTATTTATTTTTAAGTGAATGATAATTGCTTTATAATATTGTGTTGGTTTCTGCCGTATATCAACATGAGTCAACCATAACCTCCCTCCCACCTCCCATCCATCCCACTCCTCTGGGTTATCACAGAGCACCAGTTTGAGCTCCCTGAGTCATACAGCGAATTCTCACTGGCTATCTGTCTTACACACCATAGTGTATATGTTTCCATGCTGCTATCTCCTTTCATCCCACCTCCTTCTCCATGCCCCCTTAGATCCATAGTCTGTTCTTTGTGTCAAGCAGGGAGTATTTTAATGGATTTTTGAAGCAATTTGGGGTATTTTTCACTCATTCACACTTAAAAGTGGTCATTTCTAACAGATTAGTTGCAATGTGGAAACTAAGACCATATTAATGAACTTTTCAACTCTGTGACATTAATATCATTAGATAATCTTTCTATTGTTTTGGTCTTATCGTACATTTGTCATTTGGAAAATGTTGGTCCATTGAATTATGCAGATTTCCATATGTCGGAACATTTTATTATACATTATTACATAGTAACATTTGTTAATCTCTTGAGAAAAGCCTTTCTATATTGAGAAGATGTCAATCTAATAAAGACAGATACATAAATTTCCCAAATTCTGTTTTTTTCTTGAAAGCTCAAGAAGAACTGTCAGTTGTTTCCTTGAAATATCAGGCTCCCTCTGTTCATTTTTGAGAGACTATCTGCCAAGTGCCTGAGTCTGAATAACCACACTGTATCTGTCCACAGTTGTTTCAGTATTCCATGATAAAAGCAGCTAGTTCAGCTTGCAACTCCAAAAATGGCACAAGAGATTTTTCTTGACCCAAACATCACATAACAGTGTAGACTGACTGATTTACATTAAAAAGTCATGCACTCAAAGGTTGGGATGAAATACAATTAATAATCTTTAATGATTCATTAAAGACATTCTTAAATGCAACTGGAATTTTTACTGCAAGTGTGTAGCCAGTGGAGAATGTAATGACTACTAATATTATTTGATATTATTGTTTCATTTTCTGCTTAGGCATCAGCAGTTTCACCCACTTTTGCTTTCACAGCATCAGGGCAAATATTAAGACAGTGAAATAGGCAAATAACATCATTATTAACTGTGATGTTTATTTTTGGAAAACTAAGTGAGCTGATAAGGTATTATGTAGACTTGGGACTCAGAGATTTGGGATGGAGATTTATAAGAACATGGACGAAGACTCCAAATTTCTACTTATTTGTATATCAGAGATCAATTTTTCTGGTTCTTAATTTTAAACACTAAGACCAGGAGAAACAAGAAGACTCTGATGTCATTATTTTAGATTATTTTAGCATTAATTTAATTACTTTTGATGAGTATAACTCAGAGTACACAATTAAAGAAGTATGTGTGTTTACCAACTATATAACTTTATAGTCATCTTGGTTCAGTTCAGTAGCTCAGTCGTATCCAACTCTTTGCAACCCCATGGACTGCAGCACACCAGGCTTCCCTGTCCATCACCAACTCCCAGAGCTTACTCAAACTCATGTCCATAGAGTCAATGATGCCATCCAACCGTCTGATCCTCTGTTCCATTCTCCTCCCACATTCAATCTTTCCCAGCATCAAGGTCTTTTCCAGTGAGTCAGCTCCTCACATTAGGTGGCCAAAGTGTTGGAGTTTCAGCTTCAGCATCAGTCCTTCCAATGAATGTTCAGATCTGATTTCCTTTTGGACGGACTGGTTTGATCCCCTGCTGTCCAAGGGACTCTCAAGAGTTTTCTCCGACACCACAGTCCAAAAGCATCAATTCTTCAACACTCAACTTTCTTTATAGTCCAAATCTCACATCCATACATGACTACTGGAAAAACCATAGCTTTGACTAGACAGACCTTTGTTGGCACGGTAATGTCTTTGCTTTTTAATATGCTGTCTAGGTTGGTCATAGTTTTTCTTTCAAGGAGCAAGTGTCTTTTAATTTCATGGCTTCAGTCACCATCTGCACTGATTTTGGAGACCCCAAAATAAAGTCTGTCACTGTTTCCATTGTTTCCCCATCGATTTGCCATGAAGTGATGGATTGGATGTCATAATATTAGTTTTCTGAATGTTGAGTTTTAAGCCAACTTTTTCACTCTCCTCTTTCACTTTCATCAAGAGGCTCTTTAATTCTTCTTTACTTTCTGCCATAAGGGTGGCATCATTTGCATATCTGAGGTTTTTCATATTTCTCCTGGCAATCTTGATTCCAGCTTGTGATTTATTCAATCTGGTTTTTGGCATGATGTATTCTGCATATAAGTTAAATAAGCAGGGTGACAATATACAGCCTTGATATACTCCTTTCCCAATTTAGAACCAATCTGTTGTTCCATGTCCTGTTGTAACTATTTCTTCTTGACCTGCATACAGATTTCTCAGGAGGCAGGTCAGATAGTCTGATATTCCCATCTCTTTCAGAATTTTTCAGTTTGTTGTGATCCACACAACCAAAGACTTTGGCGTAGTCAATAAAACAGCAGTAGATATTTTTCTGGAACTCTCTTGCTTTTTGGATGATCCAACAGATGTTGGCAATTTGATCTCAGGTTCCTCTGCCTTTTCTAAATCCAGCTTGAACATCTGGAAGTTCGTGGTTCATGTACTGTTGAAGCCTGGCTTGGAGAATTTGGAGCATTACTTTGCCAGTGTATGAGATGAGTACAATTGTGCAGTAGTTTGAACACTCTTTGGCATTGCCTTTCTTTGGGATTTGAATGAAAACTGACCTTTTCCAGTCCTGTGGCCACTGCTGAGTTTTCCAGATTTGCTGGCATATTAAGTGCAGCACTTTTACAGCATCATCTTTTAGGATTTGAAATAGCTCAACTGGAAATGCACCACCTCCAATAGCTTTGTTCATAGTGCAGCTTTCTAAGGCTCCCTTGACTTTGCATTCAAGATGTCTGGCTCTAGGTGAGTGATCACACCATTGTGGTTATCTGGGTCATGAAGATATTTTTTGTATAGTTCTGTGTATTCTTGGCACCTCTTCTTAATATCTTCTGCTTCTGTTAGGTCCATATGATTTCTGTCCTTTATTGTGCCCATCTCTGCAAGAAATGTTCCCTTGGTCTCTTGGATTTTCTTGAAGAGATCTCTAGTCTTTCCCATTCTTTGTCTTCCTCTATTTCTTTGTATTGATCACTGATATGGAGTGTAATGAGATAAATTGCATTTCCTCAAAATTCATATGTTTAAGCCTTAACCCCTAGTACCTAGAATGCGATTAGTTTTGGAAATAGGGTCCTTAAAAAGTAGTTAATATATAATGAGGTCATTATATTGGGCCCTAATCCAATATGACTGGATTAGGTGTCCTTATAAGAAGAGAACACATACTCATATGGTTTTTCCAGTAGTCGTGTATGAATGTGAGAGCTGGACCATAAAGAAAGCTGAGTGCCAAAGAATTGAAACATTTGAACTGTGGTGTTGGAGCAGACTCTTGAGAGTCCCTTGGACAGCAAGGAGATAAACTAGTCAATCCTAAAGGAAATAAACCCTGAATAGTCATTGGAAGGACTGATTCTGAAGCTGAAGCTCCAATACTTTGGCCACCTGATGTGAAGAGTAAACTCACTGGAAAAGACCCTGATGCTGGGGAAGATTGAAGGCAAGAGGAGAAGGGGGCAAAGGAGGGTGAGATGGCTGGATAGCATCATCGACTCAATTGGCATGAGTCTGAGCAAACTCTGGGAGATAGTGAAGGACAGGGATCATGATGTGCTGCAGTCCGGGGGGTCTGAAAGAGTTGGACATGACTTAGGAACTGAACAACAGCACATTCATAGAGAGGAAAGACCAAGATACAAGGAGAAGACAGTCATCTCCAAGGCAAGGAGAATGGTCTAGAAGAAGCCAACCTTACCAACACTTTGAGTTAAAACCGTTAGCTTCCAGAACTGAGAGAAAATAATTTTTTCTTTAAGCCACCCAATCCGTGCTACTTTGTTATGGCAGTCCTAGGAAACTCAAACATGGACTATTAGAATTATTTCTATCATCATTAAAGAAGCATAGGAGATCAAGATTAAATTATATTCAGTCAGTTTGAAAAGAAAAAAGCTTGGGATACTGACTGTAGCTATTTAGTATTCATACCTAAAACTTCCACTGCCAGTTCTGCTTAGGCTCTGGGATTCAATCTTGGTCCTTATGCTCCTTATCCCAACTTTCAGTTGCCAAGCACACACTCTTCAAGTAAATAAGTTGTACTTTCAAATGTTATTTTTCTTAAAAACAAAAACCTCAACAACATTAATAGAATCTACTGTCCAAAAAGATTACAGATTTTACAGTGTTCAGCTATCAGTTTAGTATGTTCTCAAGTCTTTGCTATTCAGAACACATCTGCAGACCAGCAGCATCAATATCATGTGAGACTTTGAAATACAGTCTTGGTCCTCACCCTAACCCTACTGAATTAGCATCCACATTTTAGAAATATTCCCATATGATTTTTACAGATAGTAAATTTTGAGATACACGGCACTAAAGGAATATGTCTAGAAAGACATAATTTCCTTTTATTGCATTCAAATATTCTATAGAAAGACAAGATTTGGAATTTCCTGAAAGAATGTGCAATGTGTGGCAGTTTTCCAGGTCACATACAGTACAAACTTGTTTTTGAAATCATTTTTACAATATTTCAATCACCAGGGTGACATTATATTTTGCTTGACATATGACTGCTCTTTCTAAGAAACTCCAGGACATGAGGTTGTCCTGCAGGAAGCAATGACATTTCTCTTTCTGTGTCAATACTTCATGGGGAAAAGCATTTATTACTGTAGTTGTCAAGAAAGAGAAAGAATCTCTTAGATGTATTTTCAACAGTTAAGTTTTTCTCATTTCTGCTGTCTTTTAAAAAGTATTAAGTGAGACATCCCCAAATCCAGTGCATATATAATGTGTTCAAAGTGCATATTTTCTTCTTAGATCATTACTAAGTTGTGTGTCTGTACTATATTTGTTCAGAAGTTATTCAATAATTTGATGAGTCTAGGCTAGAGTCCAGCAGTTTACTACAAAGTGGTAAAGAGTTGGGGTCTTAGATATTTCTCCTAAATGTTTTGTAGATCAGAATTTGAGTGTATTTTCCCAGAAAGTATACTCTGAAACTAAGAGCATCTGCTAAAAATTTCCTCTGTCAGTAGCAGTGTTTGATCTGGATATATATTTACTCAATGAGAGCACTTTTTATGATGGTAACACTATCACCAACCTGTCAATGTGAAAAAAAAAGTCTTTTTCATTATCATACAGTGCTGTGATTGAAAATCCATTCTGAAGTTGCCAGTTGTATCATTTTACTTATAGGTCCTAAAATAATGGCTACTGGCAAATGCTGTAACTGATGTTTAGGTCTGCCATATGTTGTTTATTACTTTAACAACAGTAGTAGTTTGTAGCAACAATTTCCACATGTGAAAGTTACATCATTTATTTGCACCTTTAAGTTGTTTGTACAAGTGTAAGGATGAATTTAAACTTAGACATTCAGTGATGTTGAATGATGGAGGTATCTACTGCTAATCCTACACAGCATGACCTCCCAAAATCAAAATTTCATGTGCTGACATTTGACAAGCCAGATGGCCTGGCTTGCTCTTAGAAACCATATCATCTTTTGTGTCCTCCCAGATGTTTCTAGCAGATATTTGCAAAAACTTTCCCAAATACAAATGGGATAATAATAGAGGCACTGGAGATCTTTCCAAAAACTTTAGTAGAAGCTTTCTTTGTATGTTCAACTCAGTTATTTTTAACATGATATAATCATTAGGCATTTGAAAGCTTACATCTGATATCAGTTAATGATCTTTCATATTTAACAGTAATTCCTTTTGGTTGAATGAGCTGACCTTGGAATTATAATGTAGCTGTACAGGCTTCCAGTGATTTTTCAACAGTTGCATTTTCAATAGCTGTACTTCTAAAAGATAAATGTAAACACATGGCAGTAGGTTACAATTAATTATCCATTTTCTTTTCATAGAATAAAATGAACTTAGAAAAATGCCATTAATTATGTAAAGTTACCAACTCCTCAAGATTTTCTAAAGAAAATTTTTGAATTGTTAGTATATTTTTAACTTTCTTAGAAATTTGCATCAATGTGCTATTTAAAATTATATATAAATACTAAAACTAAAA
This sequence comes from Redunca redunca, assembly GCA_006410935.1. Classification (NCBI taxonomy): domain Eukaryota; kingdom Metazoa; phylum Chordata; class Mammalia; order Artiodactyla; family Bovidae; genus Redunca; species Redunca redunca. The sequence continues at coordinate 603,022 of SJYQ01001691.1, forward strand.
GAAATATAGTACCCATTTTCTCCTCATTTTAAAAAGATAAGGAGTATTGAGTTATTAGTGCTGTATTTATATACAATAAAATTCACCCTTTAAAGTTTTTTTGTTTGACATTCTGACATTTATTTACTTTCTACTGAACAATCTTTCCCATGAAATCATAACATCTTTATCATTAATTATAGAAGTTCAATTTCCATGACAACAAAAGCCTCCACAGACCATTTGCAGAGGAATTATATGAGGGAGAAAGTTTTTTTGTTTTAAAAATTTTTATTATTTATTTATTTAATTTCTGGCTTGGCTGGGTCTTTGTTGCTGCATGC
>SJYQ01001691.1:610952-651507 GCA_006410935.1 Redunca redunca
CATTACTTTACTAGCATGTGAGATGAGTGCAATTGTGTGGTAGTTTGAGCATTCTTTTGCATTGCCTTTTTTTGGGATTGGAATGAAAACTGACCTTTTCCAGTCCTGTGGCCACTGCTGAGTTTTCCAAATTTGCTGGCATATTTGTGCAGCACTTTCATAGCATCATATCCTTCAGGAACATATTCAAAGATCAGTATCAATATTTTTCCTTTATGTGATCTATAGAAATAAGAAGTAGGGTCCTTTGGTTTCTATTTTCTTCTATTTGTTGGAAGAATTATGACTTGGTCTTTGGTGTATTATTGATAAATTATTTCTGGTCCAGTGGAAAAAGAGAGCCAAGCTGTTAAAAAAGAGAAGAAATCTCAGAGTTCGCTCTATCAAAATTCTCTTTTAATTAATTTTTATAGATCTCAACAAGCATTACTGAGGAGAAACATATATCATTATCTTTTTTTTCTAGTAAAAACACTTCAGAAGTTACTGGCAAACTTGTATTCACATTTTGTGTATCTTAGCTGTATAGGCTGGATTCAGCTCAGTGGCTCTTCTATTGCTCCTGGCTGGATTCATTCATGTATCTGAAGTCAGCTCCCAGTCAACTAGCTCTGCTTCTGTAAGTTGAGTCTTAGTTGATTGAGACAACAGTGGGCCACCGTTCTACAACATCCTGCAGGTTTTAACTTCAGCTTCTTTTCACGATGCCAGTGGAAGAAGTCCCTAGAAAATCAAGAGAAGTTGCCAGGCTTCTTGAGACCTTGGTTTGTAATTTTCATAGTGCCAGTTCTAGCACATTGTGTGGATTCAAGCCAATCATGTGTCCAGCTCAGATCGAGAAGTGAGGAAATGGACTCAACTTCTTGATGGGAGGAGCTAAAAGTATTACGACTAATTTTGAAAACTTCCACAAAGACCCATGACCCTTCCTAGTAATGACAGATTTTTCTACATGGGTGTGCAACTTTACCTCATGGTTTTGTTTGAGGAAAGAATTCCTTGGAGCTGTAGGTGCCTAAGATTCTGCATTTACAACAAACTTTGAGGTGATGGTGGGGCAGCTGATCTGCAGAGCACACTTGCAGTAGAGAGCTGCTAGAGCAGTACCACTCAAGGTACACTTGGTGGATGGACCGCATCAATATCACCTGTGGGAAATGTGCATTCTTGATTCTCCCTCCCCTCCTAAAAGTTATGACCAACCTAGACAGCATATTCAAAAGCAGAGACATTACTTTGCCGACTAAGGTCCGTCTAGTCAAGGCTATGGTTTTTCCTGTGGTCATGTATGGATGTGAGAGTTGGACTGTGAAGAAGTCTGAGCGCCAAAGAATTGATGCGTTTGAACTGTCGTGTTGGAGAAGACTCTTGAGAGTCCCTTGGACTGCAAGGAGATCCAACCAGTCCATTCTGAAGGAGATCAGCCCTGGGATTTCTTTGGAAGGAATGATGCTGAAGCTTAAACTCCAGTACTTTGGACACCTGATGTGAAGAGTTGATTCATTGGAAAAGGCTCTGATGCTGGGAGGGATTGGGGGCAGGAGGAGAAGGGGACGACCCAGGATGAGATGGCTGGATGGCATCACGGACATGATGGACGGGAGTCTGAGTGAACTCCGGGAGATGGTGATGGACAGGGAGGCCTGGCGTGCTGCGATTCATGGGGTTGCAAAGAGTCGGATATGACTGAGTGACTGAACTGACTGAACTGACCTAATGAATCAGAATTTCTGAGTAGGGTTCTGAAGTCTGCATCTTGGCAAGCTTTCCGGGGATTCTGACAAATACTAAAGTTTGATAAGCACTGTCTTAGAAGGCGTTGGGTAGAAAATGATGGCATGCAGGTGAGGAGGAGGAGAATCACAAGAAATCAAAATCACTGGACTTAGATAGTACTTGCAAGATTTTCCCACTAAATTTGAGTCCAGGTCTTTAAAAAAGACATATAAACTACAAAGAATATTGCAAAACATCAAGAAGAGGATGTAAATGCAATGCTTGGTCTGGAAGGAAAAAGATGAATAATGATGGTTGGCAGTACCTGTAGAAAAATTTCCTATGTTTTCTTTATATTTTGGCAGCAGTCTAGAGCTGCTCATTCTTGTGTTATGCTTTTATTAATGTTTTTATAGTGAGCATTGAAGGAAAGTCTCCCTTGTGTATAACTGTGGGCCTAATCAATCAAAATTCAGGCGTGTTTTATTACTATCAGTTATGATTTGCTTTTTTGATTTTCTTGCCATAGAATTCTGATAAACTCATTCAAAATGGTCCAGAGTAGGTAAATATACAGCAGTGCCATCATTGCTTATATTTTTTCCCCAATATGATAGACTCTAGCACAAAACTCGGCACATAGAAGGTGTTTATAATACACTTGAGGAATTATATAGAATTTGTAGAATTTTATGAGATACACAACTGAAATTTAATCCAAAGGCCAAGGCATTTGTTGAGGAGTTTGATTGTTTAGTTGAAAAATGTTACCTCTTTGTGGTGCAGGTATGAAGCACCATGGGAAAAAGTGAGGAAATGTTTCAATTCTCAGGTTTTTCCTTACACTTTGATATTTGCCTATGGACACTATTTCAGTTGATTAAAATAAGGCTTCACTCCAAAGTACTTAAAATTTTTTATGTCCCTGGGTCACATGAAAAATATAGGCTTTACTTGTAGTTATCTGCCTTCAGAGTTCACAAAAGAATTGTCTTTCATTCATCTCTTGTAATTTTCACCTATTCAGTGACACAATCCAAAGATTTCATGTTCTAATCTTGTTAAACTCTTGAAGGTTCTACCTGCACTTTTATAAACAGCGAAGAACATTGGTATAGTGTTTTTATTGACCATGTGACGTAAGGTAGATCACTTACCCTCTCTAAGCTTCTTTGTGTTACCTCTTACTTGATGAAAATTCCTACATTTTCCTGGCTGATCCAAATACCAAAAAAAAAAAAAAATGGTTCTGAGTACTTGGTTCTTCTACTACATAATTGGTTTGTTTTGATCCTGTGGACATGGTGAGTACTGTAACCATTTTAGTGAGCTGATTATGTAGACAGATAAAAGCTAGCTATAAAACTAAGCTAACCTTTCTTTTAAAAAAATCATCCATCAGTGCAGAATTTTTGTGTAAATATGAGGCCATTTGCAATAGAACAAGTAAACAAGATGTTATTCCCCAATTTTATAGTTTGATAAAAATTTAGGAAGTCAAGCATGCAGGAATTCATCTCTGTCTCTATACTGGGTACTATTAGGTTGTTTCAAAGTATCCATGGATTAGTTATTTGTAGTTTGACAATATATAGACATGTCCTCAGTTACTTTCCATTTTCTATTATATCCTTGGAAACAAAAGTCTAAGAGTGTATAATGTCACTAACAATGATTTTAGGAAGTACTCAGCCATTGTTGATGTTTATTCACAATCACATTGTGATTTAGTCTCAACTCTATCATATGCTTCTTATATTCCAATTTGAATTGGCTGTGGGACTAAATAAAGTATGCTGTGAAGTCAAGATAACTTCTTAACTTACTAATATGTTAACTTGTTAACTTATTTTTCAAACAGTTTCATCATTTTACTGCTTTTTTTATTTGTTTCTTATAAGTTTTTATGGGTTCTTTGGAAAAAGTTAAGGAGGAACACTAATAAAGTTTCTCCCCACAAGAAATATATATCCTTGACTCCCTCTAGAATGTATCTCTAATTTCAGTGACTTCAGTCATGCCAATTTTCAGGCTCTACAAACAGAAACACTTTAGTAGAAAAATTCTTCAGATTTTCATATGTACATGAGTTCATGGCTAAATACAAGAAAATATATACAAATATAGCAGGGAAAAGTTTCCATTACATAAAAATTACTAAAATGAATCAACCAGGACATATTAGATCTAGAAACTTTATTTTCATAAAGCAGGTATGTGCAGAAATTGGAATCTTCTTCCTTCTTTTTTTTGTTCACTGGCAGTAATATATTCTCAACATTAAAAAAAAAAAACAAACTAAGATCTTGGCATTCAGTCCCATCACTTCATGACAAATAGAAGGGGAAAAAGTGGAAGTAAGACAGATTTTATTTTCTTGGGCTCCAAAATCACTGTGGATGATGACTGCAGCCATGAAATTAAAAGACAGTTGTTTCTTGGAAGGAAAGCTATGACAAACTTGACAGTGTATTAAAGAGCAGAAACATCACTTTGTCAACAAAGGTCTGTATATGGTTTTTCCAGTAGTCATGCGTGAATGTGAGCCATAAAGAAGGTTGAGAGCCGAAGAATTGATGCTTTTGAACTGTGGTGCTGGAGAAAACTCTTGAGAGTCCCTTGGACAGCAAGGAGATCAAACCAGTCTGTCCTAAAGGAAATCGATCCTGAATAGTCGTTGGAGGTACTGATGCTGAACCTGAAGCTCCAGTACTTTGGCAACTTGATGTGAAGAGCTGACTTATTGGAAAAGACCCTGATGAAAGATTAAAAGTAAAAGGACAAAGGGGTGACAGAGAATGAGATGGTTAGGCAGCATCACTGACTCAGTGGACATGAATCTGAGCAAACTGCAGGAGATAGTGAAGGACAGGGGAGCCGGGTGTGCTGTAGTGCATGGGATCACAAAGAGCTGGACATGGCTGAGCAACTGAACAGAAACAGCAACAGGAATATATTCTAGAAAATTCCCTTAAGCATTTTATGAGATTTAACCTTTTTGTTAAAAAAATCAGAAAAGAAAAAAAATTGAGAAAATCCACATATGGTAGCAAGTATGACTAAGTGTTATTTCCCTGGAACTCATATATTGTTTCTACAATTACAGCATAGTTTCTTAAGAACAACTCTCAATTTATCATCAAATTAAATGGGTGGTGGTAGGTTAGTTACTAAGTCATGTGTGACTCTTGCGACCTCATGGACAGTAGCTTGCTAGGCTCCTTTGTCCATGGGCTTCTCCAGGCAAGAATACTGGAGTGGACTGCTATTTCCTTCCCCAGGGGATCTTGCTGACCCAGGAATCAAACCTGGGTCTCCTGCATTGCAGGCAGATTCTTTACTGACTGAGCTCTGATAGAAGCCCAATAAAAGGGGTAGGGCCACCAAGTTGATTCTGTAGTCTATACCTTCATCCTTTTGTGTCAGACTTTCCCCCATTAGAGGCTGTCATTGATGGCTCCTTTGTATATTTCCTAAGAAAATAAAGTTGTAGAAGGCAGACAGAAGAGGCCTGGAACAGGACTTTCTGCTATGGATTATCCTCCATATTATACATATTTGAGTCTGGTATAAATGAGAAGTGAAAATTAGTAGGTGTAAATCTTAAACCTTCACAGTGGAAGCCTATTACTTATGATGCTTAATAATTCAACATGACAGAACTTGAGGAAGTTCACATTTATTTGACTATATGTGAATATACTTCATTCCATGTGTGGTCTACCCTTGACTCTTCTTAAAAAAAAAAAAAACTCATATAGAGGAATTCTCATTTCACCATATCTTAACAGATATAAGATGTCAATAAACTTTAGTTTCTTATTAGTTTACTTATTTCTTATTTATATTCTTTTTACAGTAAGACACTTAGACAGTGTTTGATTTTTTTAAAAAGAGACTAAAATATACATTGTTTTCATTTGATGATATGAAAGAAGAGTGTATATCCTACATGTTCATTCTTTAATTTGTCTCAGAAATTCTTCAACAGAACATGAGATCTCAAATCATATCTTCTATAGAATTGAATACACAGAAACATATGACTTGAGGCACTTAGTGAAACTCTTCAGATTTTCCCTACTGTTTTAACTTTGGGTGGGAAGTATGGCAAAGCTTAGCGCTCACTAAGATCAAGGCAATTTTATATTTAGAAAAAATGCATTATTTAAAGATTTAGCATATATTCAGCGAGACTCTTTGATTTAGTTCCATCTGCGTCCTCTGTGCTGACAGCACTCTGTTGGCAGTTGCAGAGTAGGCAGGAGCATGGGAGGCCCCACATGGCGCATTGCGTCACAGTGTATATGTTCTATGTGGCTGTTTCTTAGAACATTAAGCTACAGTCCTGGAATCAGTTTTCTCTAAAAGCTATTTTAAAATTAGGTTTAAACTGTTGTCAATTTTTCAACTTCCTCTAGTCATGTTGTTGATTTAAATTGCTACTTATTTTAGAAATGTGTTGTTTTATTTTAGATTGTTGTTGTTTAGTTGCTAAACTGTGACCCCATGGACTCTAGCCTGCCTGGCTACTCTTGTTCATGGGATTTTCCAGGCAAGAATACTGAAGTGGGTTGCCATTTCCTTTTCCAAGGGGTCTTTCCGACCCAGGGACCCGAACCCATGACTCCTGCATTGGCAGGTGGTTCTTTACCACTGAGCCACCAGGGAAGCCCCTATTTTAGATTAAAATTTATCAATTTTGAGCATGTGGTTGTTTCTGAATTACAGATGCCAACTTATTATCCTTTATTAATTTAAAATTTCTTATAATTTATTGTTATTAATTTCAAAGCATAATAACTGAAGGTCTGTTTTCAATTGAACTCCTTTCATTTTTTTATTGCAACTTTTTTGACTTGGCTTTCTGGTCTTTGAGATCATGGCTAATTTGAGAGGGGTTAAGAACTCTGTAATCTGTGAAGTAGTTACAATACTCCATGTATCTAATTTTCAACACATGCAGAATTAGCCAGACTTCAGAATATTGAAACAGAGATCATTCATATAACTATAGCACCTTTAGGTGTGGGTATAGAAGATAATAGGTTGGTGGTTTAAATATGAGTATAAGCTTTCTTTGAATATAGCAGGTCATTTCCTAGAATGTTGTTCCTGTTTGAGCCTCAAAAGGGTGACTGAAGAGAGATTAGGGAAGCACCATTTATATTTGTAGGCAAAATTAAAGGAAACTAATGAGGATGGTGAAGCATACTGGGACTTGCAACAGCAGGAAGGTATTACCATACTTGGATCTGAAGGACAAGTGATTATCAGAGCTGGGAGAGGGGGGTTCTGATGAGAGCTGTGCCCTATAGAAGAGGAAATTGTCTCGGCTGCTGTCTCTCTTCCTGCCTTCTTATCTTCTAATGCCTTCTACCAACTAAACCCAACCAGAAGTCACAAGCAAGGGACAGTCCCAGGGCAAAGAGAAAGGTGTTGAAGGATGCTGATTCTGGCAGGGCAAAATTTCCATCACAGACTACCTCTTTTGTCCCTCAGCCTCCATTCTTGATGCTTTGTCTGAATGGAATCTGATGTTCCTATTCAGGGGTGGGAATTGATGTTCTTCAGGGGACTGATGTTCTTTCAATCATGCTTTCCCCCCAGAAACAGAAAACATTAACCATAACTAGTGTACTTCCTGCAAAGTAGCACAACCCCCTTACTATCTATTTGTACTCTAATGGAGGGTTGTTTTTTTTTAAACCATTCTGGGTGATTCTTACTGGTTCTGTCTTTATTAGGTTGTTTACTATTGACTAGTGCTGTTGGGTAAGGGACTACTAAGAGATGCCAGTGAACCTGTAAGCTCTGGCCATATAGTCTTCCTTGCCTTCATTGTGAGGCAGCAAACCAATTTCCACTTGCTAATCGAGATGACTCACCCAGTCAGAAGGATGATATCTTTCTCTCCCTGGTCTCTTCTCTCAGTTTCAGTTCCATTTCAGATAATCATAACTGTGTTCTTTAGTGGGACAATGCCTCTCCTAAGCCTAATAACCTCAAAATTCACCAATCTTCATGTATCAGAGCAAAAATTGCTTAAGTGAATTATTTGACATAATGATAAGAAGAGGCCATCTCTTCAGTTATAGATTATAACTATTATTTTTCAGTTATAGATTATATTAATTTTGACCATAGTTATGTCAGTGCCTTATGCTGACTACTGATTGAACACTTACACTGCGTCCTCAGTTCAGTTCAGTCACTCAGTCATGTCTGACTCTTTTCGACCCCATATGCACTGCAGCACGTCAGGCTTCCTTGTCCATCACCAACTCCCAGAACTTAATCAAAAGCATGCCCATTGAGTAGGTCATGCCATCCAACCATTTCATCCTCTGTCGTCCCCTTTTCCTTCCACCTTCAATCTTTCCCAGCATTAGAGTCTTTTCCAATGAGTCAGTTCTTCGCATCGGGTGGCCAAAGTATTGGAGCTTCAGCTTCAGCATCAGTTCTTCCAATGAATATTCAAGACTGTTTTCCCATAGGATTGACTAGTTTGATCTCCTTGCAGTCCAAGGGACTCTCAAGAGTATTCTCCAACAACCACAGTTTAAAAGCATCAATTCTTTGGCAGTCAGCCTTCTTCATGGTCCAACTTTCACATCCATACTTGACTACTGGGAAAACCATAGCTTTGACTAGATGGACCTTTGTTGGCAAAGTAATGTCTCTGCTTTTTAATGTGCTGTCTAGTTTGGTCATAGCTTTTCTTCCAAGGAGTAAGCGTCTTTTAATTTCATGACTGCAGTCACCAACTGCAGTGATTTTGGAGCCCCCCAAAATAAAGGCTGTCACTGTTTCCAATGTTTCCCTATCTATTTGCAATGAAGTGATGGGACCAGATGCCATGATCTCTGTTTTTTAAATGTTGTGTTTTAAGTCAGCTTTTTCACTCTCCTCTTTCACTTTCATCAAGAGGTCGTTTAGTTCCTCTTTGCTTTCTGCCATAAAGATGGTGTTATCTACATATCTGAGGTTATTGACATTTCTCCCAGCAATCTTGATTCCAGCTTGTACTTCATCCAGCCTAGCATATCCCATGATGTACTCTGCATATAAGTTAAAGAGGCAGGGTGACAATATACAGCCTTGCTGTACTTCTTTCTCAATTTTGAACCAGTCCATTGCTCCATGTCCAGTTCTAGCTGTTGCTTCTTGACCTGAATACAGGTTTCAGAGGAAGCAGGTAAAGTGGTCTAGTAACCTGGTCTTTTATGATTTTCCACAGTTTGTTGTGATCCACACAGTCAAGGCTTTAGCACAGTCAACGAAGCAGAAGTAGGTGTTTTTCTGGAATTCTCTTGCTTTTTCTATGATCCAATGAATGTTGGCAATTTGATCTCTGGTTCCTATGACCTTTGTAAATCAAGCTTGAACATCTGGAGGTTCACAGTTCACATACTGTTGAAGCGTGGTTTGGAGAATTTTCAGCATTACTTTGCTAGCATGTGAAATGAGTGCAATTGTGTGGTAGTTTTAACATTCTTTGCCATTGCCTTTCTTTGGGATTGGAATGAAAACTGACCTTTTCCAGTCCTGTGGCCACTGTTGAGTTTTCCATATTTGCTGGCATATTGAGTGCAGCACCTTAATGCCATCATCTTCTAGGATTTGAAATAGCTGAGCTGGAATTCCATCACCTCTACTATATCCTGCTGCTGCTGCTATTGCTGCTAAGTCACTTCAGTCAGGTCCGACTCTGTGTGACCCCATAGATGGCAGCCCACCAGGCTCCCCCGTCCCTGGGATTCTCCAGGCAAGAACACTGGAGTGGGTTGCCATTTCCTTCTCCAATGCATGAAAGTGAAAAGAGAAAGTGAAGTCGCTCAGTCGTGTCTGACTCTTGGAGACCCCATCGACTGGAGCCTACCAGGCTCTTTCATCCATGGGATTTTCCAGGCAAGAGTACTGGAGTGGGGTAGGAGAATAAAATCTCAGAAACTTTATTGGATGCTGTCTCAGATGTATATCAAATGAGCCTTCAAAGGGCCATTGTGTTATTTTTCAAACCAGTTGTTTCTTAGTGATAAGGCACTGATAACATGGGTGTGGGCCCAGTTTTACAATTCTTCCACTATAAAATAAGTTGGTCTGTCAGAGGTGATGTGGTGTGGGATCATGCTGCAGCAGAAGGTATTGCCTAAGTCCACAGGTGGTGGAGCTGGAAAAATCATTGAAGGCAATGAAAGCCAATGATAGTAGATGTCCATTATGGCTTGCTGGTCCCTAGTGAATTGTTTCATATTAGAAGCTCACTGTTTGCCTCAGCATTTTCATAAAAGGAAAAGGAAAGAGTAAACAGAACTCAATGAGAACTCTAGCATAGGGGAGGTATAGCCCAGGAAATATCAAAGGAAAATAGCTACTTACATAATGAAGATCATTAAAAAAATGCTGAAGAAGAAATATCCTGGCTTATCTTTCCTCCTACCTTTGCATTTCCTTCTGGCCATATATAACTACAAGCCAGAGGGCAAGTCCCTTTGACACAATCCAAAAAAGTCAGTGTCCAGAATACTGGGGATGGGGTTAGGTAGAGAAAGTTGGAGAGTAGATCTCCAAAGGTAAATGGAGAACTTCCCAAACTGTCACACAGTCTGCTGAGTAAGCAGAATCAAATCTGATGTAGGCACAATACTGATAGACTTTAAAGACTCTGAAACTCAATAAACCACACTGAATTATTATCAAAACATTATTATTATTATCTGATACCAGCCTGACTTCAAATCCTATTTATTAGTTGAGTAACTCTGGACATGTTTCTTAGGCTATCTGATTCCTGTCTCAAGGTATTTTAAACAATGGGTGCCATACACGCTCTAAGTCAGCCTTCAGTATGTGGTATTGTTTTACCTATAGCCAGGATTCACAGGTCTAGGAGGCAAGGAGTGGAAACGGGAAAAGCTCTACTCACCTGTAGTGATCCATCAGCAAAATTTATGCTCTGCTGGCCTAGGGTGTTCATTCCAAAGAGATGAATCATTCTACTGATGGATACCGGAGTGAGCCAATGAACCGGTGATTGAGCCTGCCACCTAATCATTTTGTGTTTCTCATGCTTCTGAATCAACAGAGAAAAGACTTACCATTGTGGTTCAGTCACTCAGTCACGTCCAACTCTTTGCAACCACATGGATTGCAGCATGCCAGTCTTCACTGTCCTTCACCATCTCCTGGAGTCTGCTCAAATTCATGCCCATTGAGTCAGTGTTGCCATCCAACCATCTTGTTCTCTGTTTTCCCCTTCTCCTCCTGCCTTCAATCTTTGCCCACATCAGGGTCTTTTCCAGTGAGTTGGCTGTTTGCATCAGGTGGCCAAAGTATTGCAGCTGCAGTTTCAGCATCAATCCTTCCAATGAGTATTAAGGGTTGATTTCTTTTAGGGTTGACTGGTTTAATCTCCTTGGTGTCCAAGGGACCCTAAAGAGTCTCCTCTACCACCACAGTTTGAAGGCATCAATTTTTCAGCTTCCCTGCCATGCGAGAATCTACCTGCCATGCGAGAGACCTGTGTTCAATCCCTGGGTTGGGAAGATCACCTGGGGAAGGGAATGGCACCCCACTCCAGTATTCCTGCATGGAAAATTCCATGGACAGAGGATCCATGGGATCTCAAAGAGTTGGACACGACTGAGCAACTAACACGCACACACACACATTAAAAGGCATTCATTTTTGGAAGCTTTCTAACAACTTATGTTAAATAAACTGATAGACTCCATTACTCTAAACAAGACTTACCATACCTGCTGACAAAATTTATCCTGCTTACCAAAAGCAAATCAGACTGCTGCTACCCAGTGTAAGGAAGGATGAGTACATCCTGAATGCAGAAAATCCATTAGGACTTTTCTTAGTACTACCATGTCGTAAGATTAAAATTAACAGAAAAATAAAACAACCCAATTCAGGTAGAGCTACTAGCATCAAAGGTTTGGGTTACTCCACCAGGCAAAGAATCACAACCAGGTGAGATATTTGCTAAAGGGATTATGAAATATATAGAAGAAAATAGTTATAAATAACATTTCTGACTACATGACCTGTTTTAGAAATGAGAACTACAATTGTTATGAGTATTTCTTTCTTATTTTGTTATGAATATATTTGATAAATTTTAAGGTAATTTGCCATGTGGTAATACATAATGAATACAACTTGCTTTATTGAAGAAAAATCTAAAGGTGATTTAAGGCATGATTTGAGCATGAATTGTTTGTATTTCTCTGTTATTTTTCCCCTAAGTTCTGGGTTTCATTTGTGCATTGGCTTTGTCTACTCATGGAAGAAAAACAGCTATATTTGTTCCATTGCCTCACATCTATACAGTGCATGATCCAAGGAAAGGAGATAATTTTTATTCAAACTTTCCCAGAAGAAACCCTGAAATTCAATATTATTGAGCTATCTTAAATCACATGAGCATCTCTAAAGTAATCTGAGGTCTAGGCATACAGAATTTAATCATTGGCTTGTCCTGATATATTTTGCCCATCCTTGGAATCACAGAAAGTCTCAAACTTATATCAGTGTTTCTCAGGAAAAGAATAGATACTCTGAAAGCAACCAGACTTCCACTATAAACACATGACATAGTGTTTGATATACACATTCTTTATATGTGTTAGTTATGATTATTACATAGTTTATCCTTAGGGTCAAATATTCTCATGTATTACCTTGCAGTTCCTCAGTCACCCAATCTTTTCATTACTGTCTCACTCAATGAGATGCAAACAATGCCATTATGCTCTAATCTTTTCCCCTTTAATTTCAAAGCTAGCTATTTCAATAAAGCTTAGTAAATTTGTCTGTCTCTATATGAGTTAGTTACAGCACTCACAGGCTATGTTTAAAATTAAGCTATTCTACATATTCTTTCTTGAAATTGTCTCAAGAATACTTGGCAATGTTAGGTGACAGCATATGTTTAATGTTGTTAAGAGCAGAGTCATTTTAGCAATAGTCTGGAATAGCACTCTAAATCTACAAAAGGTACACCCCACAGAGGTCCTAGAATAGCACTTAATAAGTATAGAAGGAAAAGAAGTTGGAGTGCATAACGTGATGTAAGATACGACAAGTTAGTGGTTAGAATAATTCCCAATTTCTTTTGAAGAATGCCATTTTGAGGAAAAAAAGTTTTCAGAAGTTAAATATGTTTGGAAAATGCAATGTACTATCTTGCCCTTTTGGAAATTCAGAATGCCAGTTAATGTATTAAAGGACCTAAATAGTTTTATAGTAAAGGGATTGCTTAATTTAGCTAACCCAACATATTCTGAACAGATTTAGAGAACAAAGTTGGACCACTTTTTTAAAAAGAGTTATTCATCATTAAAAATGAAAATGATAGGGTGATGTGCACTAGGGAGTCAAATGATGAAGTATGGCTTATTACTAATAAAAATGAGCTACAAAACATGAAACTGCTTCTTTGAAGCCTTAAAGCAGTGAAAGAGGAGAAAGAATATAAGCCATACTAATGTTTTTTTTTAAAGTGACAATTTTCAGTTTCAGCTAAGAAGTAGTAAACCCATTTCAGGTTATATGTCCCAATGATAACAGCTAAAATCCCAGGGCAGGATTTATAAAGGAACTATCTGATGATTCTGTAATGTAATTACTAGCAGGCAGACCCAAGAAAAAAAATTATCCCCCAAATGACTATTAATAGTAGTAAGTTTCCTGTTTTAGGATTTTTTTCTTATCTCCTGGCATAGATTCTAGGCAGTCTGAATCATGGAATTTCACAGTGGGCATAGACAGGAAAAGTTCCAGGAAAAATTGTATTTTTCAGCCTGTAAAACAGGAAGTGGACCTCTGAGGGATGGAAACTATTTGTGTATGTGTGTTTGTGTACAAGTGCTCACATGCAAACCTTTTTTTTAACTCTGATGGATATGATGTGAAGCAAGCCCTATACAGGAAGTTACACTCTTTTGTTGGCTGTAGTGGTGGCAGCAGGAGCCTCATCATTTAAAATACCTTGAGAAAACCCTTCTCTCTGAGCAGAATTTACAGAGATGTATGTGATCTGAAGTTTGTAGAGGGAATCCCAGAGTAAATTATTTTTGTTCTTTTTTCACTCATTTTTTAGTCCAAAGGAAGATCACGCTACAGGAGTTGTGCACAACATAAGGCTATCTAGCTAGAACACCAGGAAAAGAGCCCTTGGAAACCTAAATAATGAGAGAAACAGTGGAAGAGAGGGGATTAAATACTTTAAGCCTGAGTCTGAAGTCCTAGGCTAATCCCTGAGGTGTATCATGGAACTGAAGCAAAGCACCATAAAACTTTGAGAACTTAACTATGGTGAAGACCACTGTCCAGGTACCAGACTTGTCCTTGGATGGTGTACATGCAGAGTGCACCAAAGCAACTCAAAACAGCCTTGAAAGCTAAATTGATGTTGGAACCACATCCCACAAAAGACAGTTTGGAACTTGTGATCTGAGGTTGATTGCATGCCTAAACAAACAAAAAAAATCACATTCTCTAGAGAAGTTTTAATAGTACTCACAGTCTCATAATATTTAAAATATTAAGTTACATCCAAAATTACTTGACAAAGAACCAAAAAAATCCTTTAATTTGCTCAAAGGAAGAGATAATAAAAAAATAATAACTCTGAGATGGCCCCAATGTTGGAATTAGACAATATTATAAAACAAGCGCCATAACTTTGCTCCTGAAATAAGGACAGATACTCTCAAAATTAATGGAAACCTAGAGGTTCTCAGATAAGAATTAGAAGCTATAAAAATTAAATTGAAATTTTAGAATGAAATAATGCAGTAGCAAGAAAATTCACTGGATGTGCTCTGTGTAGATGAGAGAAGGATTATGAATATGAATATAAATTAACATAAATCATTCAACATGTACCACAGAGGAAAAACCAATATAGAAGTGAAATGAGTATTGGGAACTTGNTTGTGGGATGATATCAAACAGTTACAACATTGAAGACTGAGAAAAGAGTATAGAGACCAATGTAAACAATTTTTTTTTTGAGAAAATGATTGAAAACATCCCAAATTATTGAAGAACATGAAGTTACAGAGTCAAAGAGATCAGTGAAAATAAAACAAGGTAAACTCAAGGAAAATAGCACCTATATATGTCATAATCAAACTGACGAAAGCCAACAATAAGGAAAAATATTAGAAACCATGGAGGTCAGAAGAGAGTAGAATTATACTTTTTAATGTGATGAAAGAGTAACTGTCTACTCAGAATTCTACAACCAACAAAAATATCCTTCAAGAATGAAAGTGGAATGAAGACAGTCTTAGATGAAGGAAAATTGAGAGAATTCATTGCCAATAGGCTTCTTCTAAAATAAATGTTAAAGAATACCCTTTGGCTAAAGAAAAGTGATTACAGAGGAAATTATGGAAATTTAAGAATGGAGGAAGAGCAATACAATTAATAAATATACAGGTAAATATAATAGCCTACTTTTATTCTCTTAAATTTCTTAAACAAGCGTACCTCAGAGATATAGCAGTTTCAGTTCCAGAACATTGCAATAAAACAAGTCACATGAATTGGTTTCCCAGTGCACATAAAAAGTTATACTTGCACTATGTGTGTGTGTATGTTAGTTGCTTAGTCGTGTCTGACTCTGCAACCCCATAGACTGTAGACCACCAGGCCCCTCTGTCCATGGGATTCTCCAGGCAAGAACACTGGAGTGGGTTGCCATTTCCTTCTCCAAAAGGAACTATAGAAAGAAAGAAAGTGAAGACCCTCAGTTGTGTCTGGCTCTTTGCGACCCCATGGACAGTAGCCTACCAGGCTCTGCCATCCATGGAATTTGCCAGGCTGAAGTTTATTAAGTGTACAGTAGCACTAAGTCTAAAAAGTATGTTTTAATTAAAAATACTTTATTGCTAAAAAATGCTAGCTATTGTCTGACAATGCAGGGTTGCCACAAAACTTCCATTTGTAAAAATGCAATATGTGCAAAGTACAATAAAATGAATCACAATAAAGCGAGATATTTCTGTATAATTCCTGAAGGCAAAAATATAAAACTGTATTGTATGTTGGGAGTAAATGTACATAGATCTGATTCATATGTATTCATTATTTATAGCTGCCATAAATATCACTGCTGAAAATAATAACTTCAGTATCTTAAACAATACAAATTTTTATCTGATATTCTGTACAACAGAAGTCTGACATGAACCTCATTGGGCTAAAAGCATAGTGTTTGTTGTGTTCTTTTCTGGAAGGTGCAGAGGATCTTGCTCATTCAGGGTGTTGGCAGAATTCATTTTCTTGTGGTTATAAGACTGAAGTTCCTAGTTGCTATTAACTTATTACTGTTCCTAGCTTTTTGAAGATGGCTACCTTTGGCTTCATTGCTCCACCTTCAAAGGCAGCAATGGTGAATGTCTCACACTTCAGAACTTCTATCTTGTCTCTGACTGCAGCCTGAGTAGGTACCACATTTTTAGATTTTATAAGGTTAAACTGATTCCATCCAGACAATCCAGAATAAATGCAAGTTCCTTAATCTTTCATTTCAGTTCATTCATTCAGTCATGTCCGACTCTTTGTGACCCCATGAATCGCAGCATGCCAGGCCTCCCTGTCCATCACCAACTCCCCGGAGTTCACTCAGACTCATGTCCATTGAGTCAGTGATGCCATCCAGCCATCTCATCCTCGGTCATCCCCTTCTCCTCCTGTCCCCAATCCCTCCCAGCATCAAAGTCTTTTCCAATGAGTCAACTCTTTGCGTGAGGTGGCCAAAACACTGGAGTTTCAGTTTTAGCATCATTCCTTCCAAAGAAATCCCAGGGTTGATCTCCTGCAGAATGGACTGGTTGGATGTCCTTGCAGTCCAAGGGACTCTCAAGAGTCTTCTCCAACACCACAGTTCAAAAGCATCAATTCTTCAGCGTTCAGCCTTCTTCACAGTCCAACTCTCACATCCATACATGACTACTGGAAAAACCATAGCCTTGACTAGACGGACCTTAGTCGGCAAAGTAATGTCTCTGCTTTTGAATATGCTATCTAGGTTGCTCATAACTTTTCTTCCAAGGAGTAACCGTCTTTTAATATCATGGCTGCAATCACCATCTGCAGTGATTTTGGAGCCCCCCCAAAAAAGTCTGACACTGTTTCCACTGTTTCTCCATCTATTTCCCATGGAGTGATAGGACCAGATGCCATGATCTTCATTTTCTGAATGTTGAGCTTTAAGCCAACTTTTTCACTCTCCTCTTTTACTTTCATCAAGAGGCTTTTTAGTTCCTGTTCACTTTCTGCCATAAGGGTGGTGTCATCTGCATATCTGAGGTGATTGATATTTCTCCCAGCAATCTTGATTCCAGCTTGTGTTTCTTCCAGTTGAGCATTTCTCATGATGTACTCTGCATAGAAGTTAAATAAGCAATGTGACAATATACAGCCTTGACGTACTCCTTTTCCTATTTGGAACCAGTCTGTTGTTCCACGTCCAGTTCTAACTGTTGCTTCCTGACCTGCATATAGATTTCTCAGGAGGCAGGTTAGGTGGTCGGTATTCCCATCTCTTTCAGAATTTTCCAGTTTATTGTGATCTACACAGTCAAAGGCTTTGGCATAGTCAAGAAAGCAGAAATAGATGTTTTTCTGGAACTCTCTTGCTTTTTCCATGATCCAGCAGATGTTGGCAATTTGATCTCTGGTTCCTCTGCCTTTTCTAAAACCAGCTTGAACATCAGGAAGTTCACGGTTCACATATTGCTGAAGCCTGGCTTCAAGAATTTTGAGCATTACTTTACTAGCGTGTGAGATGAGTGCAATTGTGTGGTAGTTTGAGCATTATTTGGCATTACCTTTCTTTGGAACTGGAATGAAAACTGACCTTTTCCAGTCCTGTGGCCACTGCTGAGTTTTCCAAATTTGCTGACATATTGAGTGCAGCACTTTCACAGCATCATCTTTCAGAATTTGAAATGGCTCTACTGGAATTCCATCACCTCCACTAACTTTGTTCATAATGATGCTTTCCAAGGCCCGTTTGACTTCACATTCCAGGATGTCTGGCTCTAGATGAGTGATCACACCATCATGATTATCTGGGTCAGGAAGGTCTTTTTTGTACAGTTCTTTTGTGTATTCTTGCCACCTCTTCTTAATATCTTCTGCTTCTGATAGGTCCATACCATTTCTGTCCTTTATCGAGCCCATCTTTGCATGAAATATTCCTTTGGTATCTCCAGTTTTCTTGAAGAGATCTCTAGTCTTTCCTATTCTGTTGTTTTCCTCTGTTTCTTTGCATTGATCACTGAGGAAGGCTTTCTTATCTCTCCTTGCTATTCTTTGGAACTCTGCATTCAGATGCTTATATCTTTCCTTTTCTCCTTGGCTTTTCACTTCTCTTCTTTTCACAGCTATGTGTAAGGCCTCCCCAGACAGCCATTTTGCTTTTTTGCATTTCTTTTCCATTTTCTTTTCTTCTTGATCCCTGTCTCCTGTACAATGTCACGAACCTCATTCCATAGTTCATCAGGCACTCTGTCTATCAGATCTAGGCCCTTAAATCCTTTTCTCACTTCCACTGTATAATCATAAGGGATTTGACTTAGGTCATACCTGAATGATCTAGCGGTTTTCCCCAGTTTCTTCAATTTAAGTCTAAATTTGGCAATAAGGGGTTCATGAGCTGAGCCACAGTCAGCGCCCGACCTTTTTTGCTGACTGTATAGAGCTTCTCCATCTTTGGCCGCAAACAATATAATCAATCTGATATTGATGTTTGCCGGGAGCCAGCGCGAGGAACTCCGCCTGTAGCAAAGGTTATGAGGAAGGAGGCTTCGGCATACACAAAGGTGAGATCAAGACTCAGGAAACCCCCTGTTCCCGAGCATCTACCCCCAAAACCAGAGTCTGCCTACTTTACTGTTTTATTCTCCTACTTACACCTCTGACTTTATAGGGGGATCTCCCCCATCACCTCTCTCAGAGAAGGAGTTAACCTACAGCTCCAGTTAATAAAAATTCCTGGGCGTGACAAGAGTGTTTCAACTTACGAACTCCTCTGAAGGTTATCTAGCCTGCCTGTACAGGTTCGTCTGGCCACATGTGATTGTTTACAGCCTCTCAACCGTAAGAGGCACGAGATGTTTTAGACTTACTAAAGGCAGATTCTTTTAGGAAGTTAGAAATTATTAGTATAGTGGGTTGATTAGGAATTATATTGGTGAAGAGTTTTTCATTTGTTGGGCCAATATTTGCTGCTAAGTCTCCATATTCCCTGCCATTATAATGAATATAACTAGCATATAGAAAAAATAAGTATTAACCTTTAAGATTAATCATGTTAACCTTAGGCTAAGTAAATTCCTTTCTTAATTGTAACCCACTACACCCTCACCCTATAGGAATGCAACTTTATCTGGTACCTTCAGAGGGTGGTGCCTGGTTTAAGGAAAAGTCACCCCTGGAAAGTAAGTTTTCTGGTTGACTGACTATTACCAGAAAGAAAGGATCATAAAATGTTAGCAGGCCCCCTGGTCAGAGGATGATGTAAAACCCCTAAAGACCTTTTTGTATACATTTATATGAAGCACCTGATTTTGATAAAGGTCAGGACTGCTTACCCCCACGTGACTTTAAAATTTCCATTTGTCTCTCTGTGTAACAAAAGGTATATAAGCAAACCTGAAAATAAAGAAAACGGATCCGTTTCTGGAAAGACTGATTCCCCCGTGTCATTCTTTCTTGTTCAGTTTTCTGGCTTAATTCCCATCTGGAGTGTGGGTGCTTGCCAAGCCTGCTAATTTTGCCCTGGCTTTTAAGATCCACGCGGGAGGGAGCCCAAGGAGGGGCACTCTCTGCTATTCAAATGGGTGCTGGTGGCCTACGTAGGTGGTGCAAGCTTCTTGTCTCGAAGCTTTATTGGTATCCCACGTAAACCAAGTTATTCAGCCTCTTTTTCTCCACTAATATTTTCCTACTACACTATTTCTTTCTAATCTCCCTCCATATGTTTAATTAAGCAGTTAATTCCTAAGATGCTGACTCCATCCCCGCTTTGAATTACCTTGGATCCACCGGGGCTGGACCCCAGCAGATGTTGACCATCTGTTGATGTCCATGTGTTGAGTCTTCTCTTGTGTTGTTGGAAGAGGGTGTTTGCTATGCCCAGTGCGTTCTTTTGGCAGAACTCTATTAGCCTTTGCCCTGCTTCATTCCATACTCCAAGGCCAAATTTGCCTGTTACTCCAGGTATTTCTTGATTTCCTACTTTTGCATTCCAGTCCCCTATAATGAAAAGGACATCTCTTTTGGGTGTTAGTTCTAAAAGGTCTGTAGCTGTATCTCCTGCAAGTCTGAAATAAAGGTGTTCACTGAAGCTGGAGTCTCTTGTGGAGGTTTAACTGGGGAGGTATCTACTTCTTTCTTAGTTAATACAGTTGTTGATACCATTCAATTGCTCATGGGCTATGAGTCTGAAGTTCTCAGTTACTCACTAGCTGTTAACCAGAGGCTTCCCTCAGTTCCTTGCCACATGGACTGCTATACCATGGCAGCTTACTTATCAAAACATGGAAGCTGATCAAGCAATAATGAGAGAATACCAGCAAGGTAGAATTCAGAGTCTTTTTATTTTATAAGCTAATCATGAGTTGACATCCTAGTACACTTGCTATTTTCTATTCATTAGAAGCGAGTCACCAACTCCAACTCACACTTAAGAAGAAAGGTTTGCACAAAGTTATTTTATTAGATTTCTCTTGTGCTTTAGCAAATAACAAAAAATGTAGTGGCTTAAAGCAATACAAATATATTAGCTGAGTTTATAGGTCAGAATATTGATACTGTGTGTTCTCTGCTGAGGATCTCAGAAGGCCTGAATCAAGGTGTAATCTGGAGTAGGCTGTTATCTGTAGGCTGTATTAGAGGGCCCAATTTCAAACTCATTCAGGTTGTTGATCAAATTCACCTCCTTATGATTATTCTTCTGAAAATCCTGCTTCTTACTGTTTGTCAGGTGGGAGCTTTTCTCAGCTCCTTGATACTATTCACATTTCTTCTCATGTGCCACTTCTGTCTTCAGGCCATCCTTGGCACATTGTATCTCCATTGTGTTTTGATTTTTATATGAATTTAATTTGATGCATTTTTAATCTTTACAACAGGAAGAGTGAGTGAAAAGTAAATCATCAAATTTTACTAAGAACAAAGTATACTGAGATCAAGTAAAATATTTTAATTTTATATTTTGTTAATTACATGGGACATAACAAAGAAACTCTTAGAATAAAACCAGCATTTTGGGTTATTTTATCATGTAACTTAATAGCTGAAATAGTTTGGGGATAAAAAACTTTTTGTAATAAAATATTAGTTCTGTTGCTATATGTTGTTTCATAACACAATTTGTTTTTAAAATATTATCATCCATGTGTTTCAGATCTTTGTTTTGCTCTTCTGATACTCAATGGAGAAAATTCTGCTTTTAAAAGGGGTCCAAAGAATTGATGCGTTTGAACTGTGGTGTTGGAGACGACTCTTGAGAGTCCCTTGGACTGCAAGGAGATCCAACCAGTCCATTCTGAAGAAGATCAATCCTGGGATTTCTCTGGAAGGAATGATGCTGAAGCTGAAACTCCAGTACTTTGGACACCTGATGCGAAGAGTTGATTCATTGGAAAAGACTCTGATGCTGGGAGGGATTGGGGGCAGCAGGAGAAGGGGACAACCCAGGATGAGATGGCTGGATGGCATCACGGACACGATGGACGGGAGTCTGAGTGAACTCCGGGAGATGGTGATGGACAGGGAGGCCTGGCATGCTGCGATTCATGGGGTCGCAAAGAGTAGGACACGACTGAGCGACTGAACTGAACTGAATGATTAGATTAAGCTCAATGAGATAATTTCCCTATTTTAAGATCAACTGTGTCATATACCATAATAATTATGAGAGTGATAGCTCATTATATCCATAGGTTCTGGGTATTAGCGTATTGAATCTTAAGGGTCATTTAGGAATCAATACCAGGGTCAGTGAGTGCTAGGAGCTAAGTAAGGAGTTGTCCAGTACTGAATACTGAAAGTTTTCAAATAATACAAAAGAAGGCAGAAGTAAAATAGAGCAGAAGATAAATTGAAAAGAAAAAAACACATAAATCCAACATGTTAATAATTCTATTAAATAAATTATTCTGAACATATCAACTCAAAGATAGAGGTTGCTGTATTAGATAAAAAACAAAACAGTAAACAAACAGCATCTAATTTGCTTTATATTATCTGCAGGAAATCTAGTTTATAAACAGTGATATGGATAGGATAAATAAAAATTTGAAAAGAATATATTGCATAAAAACNAAAGGATAAATGATATGTATCAAAATTTAATTAATTTATTTATTTATTTTTGCAGAAGACATTGTCAAGAGATTGAGAAGACTGGAGAACATGTATGCAAACCACATATCTAATAAGGACTTATAGGTAGAGTACATAAATAACTTTTAAAAGTCAATAATAAGAAAACAACTCACTAAAAAGGAGCAAAAGATTTGAAGAGAAACTTCACTAAAGAACAAACAAATGAAGTGATGAAAGATACATAAGAAAATTAGTTATTAGGGAAATGCCAATTAAGACCCCAATGAAATACACAGGTATCAAAATGACTAAAATATAAAATGTATCAAGTGCTGAAAAGGAGGTAGAGAAACTCATACTCTACTACATTGCTGATGTGAGTGAAAAATTATGTATATACACTTGGTAAACAGTTTTACAATTTCTTAAAATATTAAACCTACACTTCCCACGCTATGTTAAATCACTTCAGTCATATCTGACTCTGTGCAGCCTCATGGACTGCAGCCCTTTAGGCTCCATCTGTCCATAGGATTCTCTAGGCAAGAATATTGGAGTGGGTTGTCATGCCCTCCACCAGGGAGGGCACTTACCAGATGACCTAGCAATCTTACTCTTGGGTATTTATCCAAAGAAATGAAGACTTACATACAATAAAAGCCATCACATGAACATTTATGGCAGTAATAATTTACAAAATTTGGGAAGAGTTGAAATAGTCTTGAATGAATGAATGAATAAACAAGCTATAGTACATCCATGCAGTGGAATAGTATACATCAAATAAAAAAGAACTAACCATTGAATCTCAAATATATTACACTAAGTGAAATAAGCCAACCTCCAAAGATTACATACTATATTGTTACATTTTTTATAAGATTCTGAAAAAGGCCATACTATAGGAGAAGAGAAAATATCCTTTTTTTTTTGAGCAGGAGTACATAGAAGAAAGATTTGAATACAAAGGGACAGAATGAAGACATAATAGTTTTAAAAGAGCCTTCAGTTCAGTTTGGTTCAGTTCAGTTGCTCAGTCGTGTCCAACTCTTTGCAACCCCATGAACTGCAGCACGACAGGCCTCCCTGTCCATCACCAACTCCCGGAGTCCACACAAACCCATGACCATTGAGTTGGTTATGCCATCCAACCATCTCATCCTCTGTCATTCCCTTTTCCTCCTGCCTTCAATCTTTCCCAGCATCAGGGTCTTTTCCAATGAGTCAGCTCTTCGCATCAGGTAGCCAAAGTATTGGAGTTTCAGCTTCAACATCAGTCCTTCCAATGAACACCCAGGACTGATCTCCTTTAGGATGGACTGATTGGATCTCCTTGCAGTCCAAGGGACTCTCAAGAGTCTTCTCCAACTATGATTAAGTTATAAACAAAGTTTCATGCAGATTACCTATGATTCTGTAAAGATAAAAAATTTGGTTTGGGGAGCTGAAGACTCTTTTGTGAGTATCTTGAAAACTATGGAAACTTTTCTTGACTATGCCCTGTTAGACATTTTATTGCATACATGTATACATACACACTGAAAGGTCTAAGTTCAGGAGGTTCCCTGATGTCCTAGTTTATTTTTGTAAAACTCAGTTGTCTGTAGACCACAGAATAGAACTCTTGCCCATCTAATACATTAATCAGGCTTCTCTTCATACTAAGAAATTTAAAAATTTTAACTTCATTATATTTATTGAGATATAATTGAATATAAAATATTAGCTTCAAGTGTACAATATCATGATTCAATATTTATATGTACTGACACGGTCACAAGTGGTCTAGTTAACATCCAACACTAATGCTCAGAAATACTAACATTATAGTATGGGGTTCTCTTGTTCTCTGGCCGATTTTCCCACTAGCTTATCTCTTAAAGCTTGAAAACTTTATTTTAGTTCACAGGTTATTAAAGATATAATGGATCTAAAATAGCCAAAGGTTGCTGAACCTTCATTTTTTCAATAAAGGTAAAAGAGTAAAAAGACAAGGCGCACGGAGCTTTATTTGGTAAAAGAACGTTTACACTTGGCAAATAATAAAAATTTGAAGATTTCATAAATTTGATTTGAATTAGTCCTGTGTACATTTCTCTGGATAATGTACTAGGATAATAAAAGCTTTGAATGCACACACACATATTATATCTTCAAGTAAATTCAAATAGAAATCTACCTTTATGAATCATGTGAAGGGCTTCTTTGCTTTTTAATGCAGTTGACATAATTTTCATACAAAAGAAATGTGCTCTAGAGGGTTGACATATGAGTTATAATTAGAGATAATTTCACATTAGCAGAGAACCATGGGAAGATTTAAAGTTTTATTTTGGAAGTTAAACCTCACCTTTTTCTCCCTAGTTGTCTTTGTAGGACTTCCTTGAAAAGAGGAATCTAGAGAGTTTATAAATGAAGGAAAGTAAATCATTTTAGAAGTTCATCTTCCAGTAGCATCTAGAATTCCATCTATTTTATTTCATAAGTAAGAACTTTTGTTCTAGTTTGTATAATTCTTTCAACTTTTCCTTGGAGTGCTAAAACTAAATGATATGTATTACATATTGTATTATCTGCCTCTATTATATATAGTATATACACACACATGCATTTCTATATGGAGATTTAAAGACTGTAGAAACTCATGAGCTAGGCATTGATTTACAGCTGGATATGTTGTGTGATCTTTTAACATTTTCGAAATGGCTGCAGTTTTGAGGGGTTGAACATGTTTCATAATATTGGGCAGCTTCTGTACATTCAGTTGACAGAAAAGATAAAAAATGATCCCAAGTTTCCAGAGGAAAGGTAAGATGGATAGAGGTAGCTGATCAGAGCATATTTTGGTGACTTGCAATGTACAAGACAATATAAACTATGAGACTGTATTTGGTGACTGAAAAATAAAATGCCTTGCCATCCATCTAAGAGAGAGGTAAAATGAATCAAGGTAACATTGTAACTTAATGATGTATTTTCCTGGGGTTGTGAATCCTCTTAACATCATTTTCTCTTCTAAAATATTATACAAAAATCCTATGTAAATCTGTATATACATGTATATACAGAGTACATTTTTAAATTGAGAAAATTTTGCATATGTTAATTTCCATGCATATGTTTTCAAATTTAGATTCTATCTAGTGATTTTCCTTTGAAATATTTAGTTGTTTTATTTCCTAATTTTCACAAGTATTTATGAAATGACTACTACATGTAAATAAACTTCGGTTACTATTTACAAGAATTTCATAATCTAACAGTGAAAATATTTGTCTTTTAAAATTATGTTTTCCTTAATTTTTTAATCTGAAGTTATCAAATCTTAGTCTTAGATAATTGTTTTCTCAAACATTTGGAGGTCAGTAGTTTCAGTACTTTTCACGTGTTGATTATGAAGTACAGATAGCATTGATTATCATTTCAAGAGTATACTAACATTGGCAGACAGTGGAAGGTCACCATCAAGGTGAGTAGTAGAAATATTTAAAGATATTATTGCCTTACTATGTTAAGTGATGCTTCATAATTGTGGACTACTAGGGAGCAATAGGGTCAAACCTGAACAGAGCTGAGTGAAATGACATCTATAAGAGCAAAGGAACTAGAAGGAGAATGAATGGTTCTTGTGAAGATACAGCATAGTTTTATTTTTATTGATTCATTCATTTGTTCATTCACTCAATATATCTGTGAGTTCCTACTTAATTTGGTTCTATCTAGACCAGTCTTTTTTTGTCCTTAAATTTACAACAATGTTTGTTATACATTTTAAGCTGCTCATTTTGTCAGATAAAAAATTAGAGGTGTTTTTCTTTCTGGCTTCCTTCACTCTGTATAATAGGCTACACCAATACAGTATACTAACGCGTATATATGGAATTTAGAAAGATGGTAATGATAACCCTGTATGCGAGACAGCAAAAGAGACACAGATGTATAGAACAGTCTTTTGGACTCTGTGGGAGAGGGCGAGGGTGGGATGATTTGGGAGAATGGCATTGACACATTGTATAATAACATATATGAAACGAATCGCCAGTCCAGGTTCGATGCATGATACTGGATGCTTGGGGCTGGTGCACTGGGATGACCCAGAGGGATGGTACGGGGAGAGAGGAGGGAGGGGGTTTCAGGATGGGGAACACGTGTATACCTGTGGTGGATTCACCTTGATGTATGGTAAAACCACTACAATATTGTAAAGTGATTAACCTCCAATTAAAATAAATAAATTTATATTTAAAAAATAAATAATAAAAAATAAAGAAGGAAAAAAATTAGAGGTGAATAATGACTTACATTTTAAAAATAATCAGTTTTATACTCCTAGTTCCAGAAAAACAATCCTGGCTACATATTAAAGTTATCTAGGCACCTTTAAAAAATATGAATGTCTGGGTCCCTCACTACATTTATTATGCCAGACTCTCAGGACACAGGACGGTGGTTAGTCTTGGGAATCTGTACTTTTATAAAGTTCTCTAGGTGGTTCTATTATGCAGAAATATATTGGGATTAAGAACAACTGGCTTAATTTTGGGATACTCAAGTTTAATGAGACTTTTTTAATAATTTAAAAATGGAAAATACTGCTTCATTTATATTTCTTTATATAAATTCTTATATTTTGTTTTAGACCTGCTTTCCTGGGTAACACTTCTTAAAGCAAATTGTAAGGTGAAACTGTTGCTGAGTGCACTAAATTGTCAGCAGGGAATATTGTCACTTTTAGTAACATAATTTGTTATTTTTTAAAAAGGATTAATGAAAAAAGCACTCCTAAAGACTTGTTTTCCATTCAGGTAAAATGGTGTTCATACTTAATATTGAAGCTTCCTCACAAACATACTCAGTTCAGTTCAGCCATTCAGTCGTGTCCGACTCTTTGTGACCCCATGGACGGCAACACATGGACAGGCTTCCCTATCCATCACCAACTCCCGAAGCTTACTCATACTCATGTCCATCGAGTCGGTGATGAGATCCACATCACATCAAATATGTTTTCATTCACAAGCATATTAGACTGAATGAAACTATAAATATTAAATTTACTAAACTTTTGGGAGTTTATATATTTATGCACATTCAAAAGTTTTCCTGGTTTTGATGTTACCCTTATTATCTTTATTAATTTATTATCTTGTTTGGTTAAAATAAAACTGAATGATATATTCTTTTTAATCTTAAAATGTCTACTATGTGTTTGAAAACACTATTGGTTTCTTAGAATTTTTTAATCAAATTGACTTTTGCTCCGTGATTTCTGAAGCATCAATTCTAAGAATGTGGTAACTCTCCATAATC
This sequence comes from Redunca redunca, assembly GCA_006410935.1. Lineage (NCBI taxonomy): Eukaryota > Metazoa > Chordata > Mammalia > Artiodactyla > Bovidae > Redunca > Redunca redunca. Next base: position 638,343 of record SJYQ01001691.1, read on the forward strand.
TCTTTCTGAGGAAGCTCATCTATTCAGTTTGCTGAGTTGGCAGCATTTGTCTACTCCTTACAAAATGAAAATGAAAAATGCTTTTGAATCTGTCAATAAACAATGGGCTGAAGTTTGGTTAGAAATCCAAGTCAATGCATAGTTCATGTTTTTAATTACCTGAGATTTGAAAATTCCTTTTGCTTTGTCATTTTGACTGTGTATATTCACAAATTTTACTCATATTAATTTGTTGACTTCAGAGCAATATGTTTTCTTCATTACTATTGTAAATGGTATTTGCAGTAATTATTCTATTTGCAATTAGCCTAGTCTGATTTTGATTTTTTAGAACTTTGTTATTTTATTATAAAATAAAACAGATCAGGTTTATATGTTTTTAGAAAACATCTTAGTGTTTGCAGAAAGGTATCAATATTTATGATAATTCTTTTCAATTTGAAACACTCGTGTGTCAGCCATCTATATCACTCATATATGTCTCATTATCATGCACATGCAGGTAAGGATTCTATAGTCTTTTTGTTTCATGGTTGTGGCTCAGAATGCTGAATTTCATGATGTAAAACAAAATTCTCAAGCATAAACTTATCTCCAATCATCTTGCAAATAGGTGCCAACTCTTTGGACTTCCCAAGAATTCATGTATGATTTAAAACAGTCTCTTCACTTCTATTTAATTCCACATCCAACATTCAAAGAAGTATTAATTTTATGTAAAGGGAAGATTTCACTGAAGCATTAACCAAGATGCTGGGTTTTGGGCAGCAGAAACTCAAGTTGCAGTTGCTAAGTGAAACAACATCTCTCTTTTAGCTTTGGTCAAAAAGTTCTAAGGAGACTCTAGTTGAGAACATATACCAAATCTTGAACTGATTTATCAAGGAGGAGAAAATATTCTTATTGACAATATATGCTCACATATCTACTATGTAATGGGGTGGATAGGTGGATGATCAGCTTTCATTTCAAAGTATATTAAATGTATTTCCTTAAGAGAAGATCTGAAAGATATCCTATAGTGATGTTGGACAGGAAGAGAACAACCCTTCTCCATCATATGGAGTTGTATGAAAATAAAAACAAAATGAAAAGAGGAAACAATGATTCTTTCAGCACTAAGATAATAACTTTATGAATTAAATTTACCATTTAATTTACATCCTAAGATCTATTATAAATTGTAAGATATAACCAGTGCATAATTTTAGTTACAGAAGAAATTTTAGAAGAATTCAACAATTCTAAGGGACCTATGCATTAGACTTGATGTTTCAAATCGACCATATTCAAATTATGATGCTAATTTTATAAAAACTCATGAATAGAGAACAGAAGATTAGAGTATTTGATAAAACGTAAAGTACAAGCATTAGAGATAATAGTGTTTTTTGCTGTTCCTTTTTTCTTTATAATTCTATTTATCCTGTTTTCCTATTATTTGTCACCCCTTTTTTTCCTCTCCCTAATGATGTTCTTTGGCTTATTATATTTGGAAAGAGTCATTTGGTAGGGAATGTAAACTAGGCTTTTAAAAGTAGAGATCGACAATATGTAGGTTCAAATGACCCTTTTAGGTTGCCTCTGATTTTTCTAGTTAATTATTATAAGCTTTTCTGTGTTAGTGCTATGAAATTCTGACACCATGAGCTTAAATTTTAAAAGAGTTGAAAGCAGAGACTTGCATGTAAACTGTGATCTAAACAGATTCACTTTAATGAAGAAAAAATTTAGGGAAATAGAAGAAATATAAGTTGACTAGTTCATGGAACATATATAACTGTAAGAATACTCTGAAGGATTCTTTAAGTATGGACTTATCTTCAGCAATGGTTACGTGACTCAGAGCTGAGTGGTCTGCATCTAAAGTGCCTTGGGATGGCTTAGTACTTGGGGTCACAAAAAAGTTGCACACTACTTAGCAACTAAACAACAGTGACAACTTTCACTTTCTAGAATCAAAAAGTTTCTCCTAGAAACTGGTTTGTTGGTATGTGTATGTGCTGTGAAGAAGGATGGTTAAAAGTCCCTTTGGTAGCAATGAGTCTGAGATGAAAGCAGTTTCTCTATTTGCACAGCACCTTGATACTTCTGTATAACCCTATTAAGTATCCCACAGTTAACAGTGACTTAGAACACTACTATTTAATTATTTAATATTCTAAGTCTGCATGTGCTGGTAACACTTTATACCTTATTAGTCTTTCTGTTTCAACATTACCCTTCTCCCCTTGGCCCTTTCTTCACTAATTATGTGGAAGTTGAACCAAAACTTTAGAATCAATATCTGGATTTCTAGTGGTTCCTCTAATAGACTTCACCAGGGGTCATGAGTCCCTTGAAATAATGTACAAAAGTTAATAATTAGGTACCTTAAGAATCAATTTACAGAATCTCAAATGGACCTTGGACCCATAACATGTTAGATGGTCAAAAATAAGTCTTTATTCCTGAAGTTTAATGCTTTGAATTAGTCATATGTTGGTTAACTAGAAAGTATCTACAACTCAGTACACTAAGAAATCAATTTTCTGAACTCATTTTCTAGTTTAATGCTTTATGTATTACTAAAAATTATGATTTTCCTCCTTTCTAGCCAATAATTTTTCAGTATATATAATATGAATGACAGTGTCTCTTTTTATGTCTTAAAAAAGAATTTCATTATGTTGATGCATCTTCTCACATTTCTATCTTAATATTCTTATCTTTGGCTTCATAGATTTGAATGTAGATGATTTGTGACTTTTCAGTTATTTTTGTCTGTGTTGTGATATTCTCGAGCTTCCCCTATAGTATGATCCTGTCTTGAACTAAAACAAAATCTTATCATTTTATTAAAAAAGTAGGTTTTTTTTTTTTTTTACAAACATGGGAATTACCATATGGTGCTAAAAAGAAATCTTAGTCAATTCCCATATGAACATTTCTTCTCTTAAAAAAGCATTACTTACATAGCACTCAGTTAAGTGCTTTACTACACTCATTAATTATTCATAATGCTTAGGGGCTATGATTTCACCTTAGGGAAATGTGGTCCCATAGAAAATGAAACCAAGGGTCCAGAATAAATGAACTTGATAGCCAAATTGGAATTACAGTATAGAATTTTCCTTAGATCTCAGATGACTTCAAATTCTCTGCCTTCTCTATATTTGTAGATATTATAATCTTATTTTGAAGATTATCTGAGATTTTATTTCACCGAAAAGCGACAAATAACTACTCCTCACACAAAAAGGGGAAAACCAACTCTGTTAGCCTAAGTTTGTAAGATCATGATTGCATTACATTTACCGGGAATTCAGGAATAGTTATTCAGACTTCATCCACAGACATAAAGGAATTTTCAGTTTGGGGCTGAATTTAAAAGTCAGTTCAAATAATTGCTTAGTAACCATATCTAACCAATCAGTGGTGTCTGTTGTATTAGATGAAATGTAGTGCTATGTGTTTAATTATATAAGCTAAAAAAAAATGTTTAAAACACAGTGTAATTTTCCCTATGCTCTTAGCAACAAGTCATTTGGGGTGAAAAGTCCTGGTTGAAATCGTGAATAGAACCATCATTATAGCTGTGTGACCTCAAGTAAATCACATTATCTCACCATTTCTTTATCCGTAGTTAAGAGTAATAACCTGCCCTGTATGAAAATGGAAAGAAAGAACACAGGGTGGAATTGCTTTGCAAAATGAAATACTTTGCAAGTTTTATTAGTCACTACTACTTTTCTCACAAGACGTATTTTTCTTATGAGTATGGATAGATCTTAATTAATTGTTCTCAGCAAGTATTTCTCACACTGTCTGGAGGCTTAGCAATGATGCAACTAGTATTAGTAAAGAAGCTGAAGAGGATATAGTATTTTTGCATTTTCCAATTTATGAAAATTCTACTGTCACTTGTTTTCTAGTGTCCTTGCAGCAACTGGCTTGTGCTAACTTTAAAAGCAATGTTAAATTGTCTTTATATGTAAGCATCAATATTGCATTCTTCTGATTGTGATCTTATGTGAACAAAATAATTTAAAATTGTGCTCTGCTGCTGCTGCTGCTGCTAAGTCGCTTCAGTCTTGTCCGACTCTGTGCAACCCCCTAGACGGCAGCCCACCAGGCTCCCCCATCCCTGGGATTCTCCAGGCAAGAACACTGGAGTGGGTTGCCATTGCCTTCTCCGAAAATTTTGCTCTAAAACTAGCAAAATTTTATACTGGTAATAATAACAAACAGAAAGATGCCTTCTGATTTCCTAGGCATGTGTTTGTTCAGTCTAATCGCTTTGGCTTTACTTAAATATATATATACACACATAGAGGTGTATATAGAGATATTAAAATAGGGGAAAACAATAGAATAGGTAAGATAGCTTCAAGAGAATTAGAGAAATCAAGGGAATGTTTCATGCAAGGATGAATGCAGTAAAGGACAGAAACAGTAAAGATCTAACAGAAAGAGAAGAGAGGTGGCAAGAATACAAAGAGGAACTATACAAAAAAAAGATCTTAATGACCCAGTTAATCATGATGGTGTAACCACTTACCTAGAGTCAGACATCCTGTAGTGTGAGGTTAAGTGGGCCTTAGGAAGCAATGAAAATGAAAGCCAAGTGAAAGTGTTAATCACACAGTTGTGTCTGACTTTGTGACTCCATGGACTGTAGCCTGCCAGGTTCCTTTGCCCAAGGAACTCTCCAGGAAAGAATACTGGAGTGGGTACACATTTCCTCTCTAGGAGATCTTAATTCAGGGACTGAACCCAGGTCTCCCACATTGCAAGCAGGTTAGTTACTGTCTGAGTCACCAGGGAAGCCCTTAGGAAGCATTGCTACATGCAAAACTAGTGGAGGTGACAGAATTCCAGCTGGGCTATTTAAAATCTTAAAATATGATGCTGTTAAAGTGCTGCCCTCAATATGTTAACAAATTTGGAAAACTTAGCAATGGCCACAGGACTGGAAAAGGTTAGTTTTCATTCCAATCCCAAAGAAAAGCAATGCCAAAAAATGTTCAAGCTAACATATTATTGTGCTTATTTCACATGCTAGTAAGGTTCTGCTCAAAATCCTTGAAGCTAGACTTTAGCAGTATGTGAACCGAGAACTTTCAAATGTACAAGCTGGGTATTGAAGAGGCAAGGGAAATCAGAGGTCAAATTGTCACCATTCATTGGATCATGCAGAAAGCAAGAGAGTTCCAGGAAAACATCTACTTCTGCTTCACTGACTATGCTAAAGCCTTTGACTGTGTGGATCACAATAAACTGTGGAAAATTCTTAAAGGGATGCGAGTACCAGACCCCCGTACCTGTCCTGAGAAACCTGTTTGTGGCTCAAGAAGCAGCAGTTAGAACTGGACATGGAACAACTGACTGGTTAATAATTGGCAAAGGAATACAATAAGACTCTGTATTGTCACCTTGCTTATTAACTTCTATGCAGAATATGTCATGCAAAATGGTGGACTGGATGAATCACAAGCTGAAATCAAGACTGCCAGGAGAAATATCAACAACCTCAGATATGCAGACGATACTGCTCTGACGGCAGAAAGTGAAGAGGAACTGAAGAGCCTCTTGATGAAAGCGAAAGAGGAGAGTGAAAAAGCTGGCTTAAAACTGAACATTCAGAAAATGAAGATCATGGCATCCAGTCCCAGCATTTCATGGCAAAAAGAAGGGGCAAGAGTGGAAGCAGTGACAGGTTTTATTTTCTTGGGCTCCAAAATCACTGTAGATGGTGACTGCGGCCATGAAATTGAAAGACACTTGCTCCTTGGAAGGAAAGCTATGACAAACAAAGAGAGCATATTAAAAAGCAGAGACACCACTTTGCTGACTAATGTCTATATTGCCAAAGCTATGGTTTTTCTGGTAGTCATGTACAGATGTGAGAGCTGGAACCATAAGGAAGGCTGAACGCTGAAGAACTGATGCTTTAAAATTGTGTTGCTGGAGAAGTCTCAGGAGACTCCCTTTAGACTGCAAAATCAAACCAGTCAGTCCTAAAGGAAATCAACCTTTAATATGCAGTGGAAGGAATGATGCTGAAGCTGAAGCTCTAGTACTTTGTCCTCCTGATGGGAAGAACCAACTCAATGGAAATGACTGATGCTGGGAAAAATCGAAAGCAAAAGGAGAAGGGGGCTACAGACAATGAGATGATTAGGCAGCATTATCAACTCAATGGACGTGAATTTGAGCAAGCTCCAAGAGATGGTGGAGGACAGAGAGCCTGGCATGATGCAATCCATAGGGTTGCAAAGAGTGGGATATGACTTGGCAACTGATCAGCAACAATAATTCATATAGTTATAAATTTGCACTAGTCTGTGCAAATGGGAAAAAAAAAATCTTTCTTGTAGATATTTTGGTAGTGACTGTAATTAAGCCACGTAGGAAGTTCTGCTTCAACTATGGAGAAGTTTTCAGGATGAAACTCTTCATACTTTTCTTAGAAAAGAAAGTCCATCTCACTGTTAAGGTGGCTGGCAAAGTAGATGTCATTTCTCCTTTCCTTCTTCCTCTGGATCTGGCTTCATGGGCTGGTTTCTAGGGAGCTGTTTCATCCTGACAGATGATGCTAAGGTCCAACTTCAGGAAAACCAGTCTTTCATCTCACAAGTCTGAATCTATTTTTTTATAATTGCTCTTTCTATCCTCTTTACTTCCTCATCATTGGGAAAAACAAGCTGTTAAATTCATTCTGATTTTCTTAATTATAAGCAGTGAATTTTTCTTTGAGCAGACTAAGTGATTTAAATGAATGTTACTCTACTGGCTTTATTATGGACTTTGTGTTCACTCTTCACATTTCAAACATTACAATTTTGGAAGCTTAAAAGGTGACAGATTTTTGAATTTTGTGTGAGTGCTGTTTCTCATTTTCTAAAAAATAAAGAATAAGCCATTGGCTCAACCTATTGAAATCTAGACAAAATGTATAATTTTAATTTTCATATTAATTATAAGGTGTGATACATAAATTATATTGGTTTATAGGTAGTGAAGTCGCTCAGCCTATAGCATACCAGGCTCCTCTGTCTATGGGATTTTCTAGAGTGTACTGGAGTGGGTTGCCATTTCCTTCTCCAGAGGGCCTTCCGAACCCAGGGATCGAACTTGGATCTCCCACATTGCAGGCAGACACTTTACCGTCTGAGCCACCATAATCCAGAATATTGGGCATGTTCTGCGTTTTATTCCACTTGGCAAATAAACTCAGTTATCTAAGTAAACTCACAGTTATCTATGTATTATGTGTGGGCATGTGTGTGTGTGTATACATATATGTATATACACATATCTGTATGTACCCTATTTATAAATTTTGAGTTCTAGGGAATAGGTAATAGTTAACTTACAGTTAATCCAATTAAAATAAGTGAAACACTTTTGAACTTGTTCCAATGAGCAAGGGAAACAATTTTAAAATCATATTTATGTATATGTAGTATTTAGTTGACAGTATCTTACATTGTAATGTATTTTAAAATTTTCTTTAATAATTATAATAATACCAAACTCACCCTTTCAGATACTTGTCATTGTTTTCTTTTGCTCTTCAAATATCCATACAGAGTATGGCAGATTTCTATTTTTTCTTTCATGATTCAGAGAATTCTTCCTTGTCTGGAGAAATGCAAGACTACTGAAGTCAAGACAAGAACCCACTGATGCCTATACAATCCTGTAGCCACAAAGAACAAAACCTTTAAAAACAGGCATTCTATTTGACAAACACACACCATGGTCCAAATCAGCACATATACCTGGAACAGCAAATTAACTGATTTTTATTTTCTGCTAACATGCAGCATACTAAAGCCTCATCATCATCCAAGAATGAATCATGAAGGAGTATTCTTCCTTTATCCATAAATGATAAATGTGCTTACATAAGAATGTTAATTTAAAGACTTTTGCTTTTCTTATCAGGTAGTGGTAATTGAGGGAAAAAAGAAATGTAAGTCTATTTAGTATTTGGAACCACATTCTGAGGCAAAGTAATTGCATATAATTATCCCTTTCTTTTTAGTTTCCAAATTCTATTCTATGTAAATCAGATGATTTTCAAACAAAGACTCACAGGATAAAAGTTAAGGAATCTTCTTTAATCTTCTAGTGTTCCTTCTAGAATAACATACCAAGTATATACATAGTTTAACTCTTAATTTTAATCTCCTCTTTTTGGTTGATTACTATGACTTTGGGCATGCTTTTTAAAGCATATTTATTTTTAATTGAAAGACAATTGCTTTACAATATTGTGTTGGTTTCTGTTGTACATCAATATGAATCAGCCATAGGTATACATATGTCCCCTCTCTTTTAAACTTCCTTCCCTCCTCCCACCCCATCCAATGCCTTTAGGTTGTCACAGAGCCCTGGTTTGAGTTCCCTGAGTCATATAATATATTCCTCCTGGCTATCAATTTTACATATGGTAGTGTCTATGTGTCCACGCTACTCTTTCCATTCAGTCCCACCCTCTCTTCCCCAACCTTGTCCATAAGTCTGTTCTCTATGTCTGCATTTCCATTGCTGCTCTGCAAATAGGTTCATCAGTACTATCTTTCTAGATTCCATATATATACATTAATGTATGATAATTGTTTTTCTCTTTCTGACTTATTTCATTCTCTAAAATAGGCTCTAGGTTTATCCACCCCACTAGCACTGACTTGAATGTGTTCCTTTTTATGGCTGAGTAATGTAAGACTAGCTTTCAGACATATTGCCCAATCTGTGTCCAAACTTTACTTCTCAATCTTCCATAAAAGACTCGATCTCAAGTGTTATGATTGTAAGTCTGATTATAAGTAAGTGTGTACCAGTTGCATCAGGTCTCAGTCTTGGTTCAGAAAATGTGATTTCCATAGACACATAGCTTAGAGATGCCCTTCAAATACTAAAAAAAATGTCCAGACCCTGGAATGTAGGCTGACCTCCACTATAACCAAGGCCAGTGTCACTTTTCTCTCTAACTGGTCTAGGGATAAGGAAGTAGAGATTTCAAAGCTTATTCTTATTCACATTTATATGCAAAAATATATTATGTAGAAATCATATGTATGTTTATATGTATTTTTAATAACAACGTACTCAGTATATTCTATGTAACATAAATTTTATTCTTTTAAAGTATCTAATGAAGAGGTTTTTAATATATTTGCAAAATTGCACAATCATCACTATCTAATTCCAGAACATTTTTTTCAAATGTTTAAAAAAGTGCAGGACACATTAGCAGTCACTCTCCATTCCTCATTTAGACACTGGCAACTACTTATCTATTTTCTTTCTTTGTGGATATACCTATTCTGGGCATCTCATATAAATAGAAACACACAACATGTGGTCTTTTGTGTCTGACTTCTTTCACTTATCATAATGTTTTAAAAATTCATCCATTTTGTAGCATATATCAGCATTTTATTCCTTTATATGGCTGAATAATATCCCAGTATATAAATATACTGAATTTTGTTTATAAATTCAAATTAATGGACATTTGGGTTGTTTTCACTTTTTGTCTATTATAAATAATGCTGCTATGAGCATTTGTGTATGTGCTTTTACATGGATGTGTTTTCAGTTCTCTTGAGTATATACCTGGAATGGAACTGCTAGGTCATATGATAATTCTATTTTTAACTTTTGAAGAACTGCCAAATTGTTTTCCAGAGCTGCTGCAACATTTAGCATTCTCACTAGCAATGTCTGAGGAGTTCAGTTCAGTTCAGTTCAGTCTCTCAGCCATGTCCGACACTTTGTGATCTCATGAACCACTGCACGCCAGGCCTCCCTGTCCATCACCAACTCCCGGAGTCCACCCAAACCCATGTCCATCAAGTCGGTGATGCCATCCAACCATCTCATCCTCTGTTGTCCCTTTATCCTCCTGCCCTCAATCTTTCCCAGCATTGGAGTCTTTTCCAGTGAGTCAGCTCTTTGCATCAGGTGGCCAAAGTATTGAAGTTTCAGCTTCAACATAAGTCCTTCCAATGAACACCCAGGACTGATCTCCTTTAGGATGGACTGGTTGGATCTCCTTGCAGTCCAAGGGACTCTCAAGAGTCTCCTCCAACACCACAGTTCAAAAGCATCAATTCTTTGGCACTCAGCTTTCTTTATAGTCCAAGTCTCACATCCATACATGACCACTGGAAAAACCATAGCCTTGACTAGATTGCCAAATTCATACTGAAATTGAAGAAAGAGGAGAAAACCATTCAGGTATGACTTAAATAAAATCCCTTATGATTATACAGGGGAAGTGAAAAATAGATTTAAGGGATTAGATCTGATAGAAAGAGTGCCTGATGAACTATGGATAGAGGTTCGTGACATTGTACAGGAGACAGGAATCAAGACCAACAGCAAGAAAAAGAAATCCAAAAAAGCAAAATGGCTGCCTGAGGAGGCCTTACAAATAGCTGTGAAAAGAAGGGAAGTGAAAAGCAAAGGAGAAAAGGAAAGATATATCCATTTGAATGCAGAGTTTCAAAGAATAGAAGGAGAGATAAGAAAGCCTTCCTCAGTGATCAATGCAAAGAAATAGAGGAAAACAATAAAATGAGAAAGACTAGAGATCTCTTCAAGAAAATTAGAGATACCAAAGGAACATTTCATGCAAACATGGGCTCGATAAAGGACAGAAATGGTATGGACCTAACAGAAGCAAAGATATTAAGAAGAGGTGGCAAGAGTACACAGAAGAACTATACAAAAAAGATCTTATAGACCCAGATAATCATAATAGTGTGATCACTCACCTAGAGCCAGACATCCTGGAATGTGAAGTCAAGTGGACCTTAGGAAGCATCACCATGAACAAAGCTAGTGGAAGTGATGGAATACCAGTTGAGCTATTTGAAATCCTGAAAGATGATGCTGTGAAGGTGTTGCACTCAATATGCCATCAAATTTGGAAAACTCAGCAGTGGCCACAGGACTGGAAAAGATCCATTTTCATTCCAATCCCAAAGAAAGGCAATGCCAAAGAATGCTCAAACTACCACACAGTTGCACTCATCTCACACATAGGCTACATTCCATGGGGTCACTAAGAGTCAGACATGACTGAGTGACTTCACTTTCACTTTTCACTTTCATGCATCGGAGAAGGAAATGGCAACCCACTCCAGTGTTCTTGCCTGGAGAATCCCAGGGACAGGGGAGCCGTTTGGGCTGCCATCTATGGGGTCACACAGAGTCGGACACAACTGAAGCAGCTTAGCATCAGCAGCAGCACATGCTAGTAAAGTAATGTTCAAAATTCTCCAAGCCAGGCTTCAGGAATATGTGAACCATGAACTTCCAGATGTTCAAGCTGGTTTTAGAAAAGGCAGAGGAACCAGAGATGTGCTAACATCTGCTGGATCATAGAAAAAGCAAGAGAGTTCCAGAAAAACATCTATTTCTGCTTTCTTGACTATGCCAAAGCCTTTGACTGTGTGGATCACAATAAACTGTGGAATATTCTGAAAGAGATGGGAATATGAGACCACTTGACCTGCCTCTTGAGAAACCTGTATGCAGGTCAGGAAGCAATGGTTAGAACTGGACATGGAACAACAGACTGGTTCTAAATAGGAAAAGGAATATGTCAAGGCTCTATATTGTCATGCTGCTTATTTAACTTCTACGCAGAGTACATCATGAGAAACACTGGACTGGAAGAAGCACAAGCTGGAATCAAGATTGCCAGGAGAAATATCAGTAACCTGAGATATGCAGATGACACACCACCCTTATGGCACAAAGTGAAGAAGAACTAAAGAGCCTCTTGATGCAACTGAAAGAAGAGAGTGAAAATGTTGGCTGAAAGCTCATCATTCAGAAAACGAAGATCATGGCATCCGGTCCCATCACTTCATGGCAAATAGTTGGGGAAACAGTGGAAACAGTGTCAGACTTTATTTTTTTGGGCTCCAAAATTACTGCAGATGGTGACTGCAGCCATGAAATTAAAAGACACATACTCTTTGGAAGGAAAGTTAGACCAAACTCTACAGCATATTAAAAGCAGAGACATTACTTTGCCAACAAAGGTCCATCTAGTCAAGACTATGGTTTTTCCAGTGGTCATTTATGGATGTGAGAGTTGGACTCTAAAGAAAGCTGAATGCTGAAGAATTGATGTTTTTGAACTGTGGTGTTGGAGAAGACTCTTTAGAGTCCCTTGGACTGCAAGGAGATCCAAGCTGTCCATCCTAAAAGAGATCAGTCCTGGCTGTTCTTTGGAAGGAAGGATGCTAAAGCTGAAACTCCAATCCTTTGGCCACCTGATGCGAAGAGCTGACTCATTTGAAAAGACCCTGATGCTGGGAAAGATTGAGGGCAGGAGCAGACGGGCACGACAGAGGATGAAATGGTTGGATGGCATCACAGACTCGATGGACATGGGTTTGGGTGGACTCCAGGAGTTGGTGATGGACAGGGAGGCCTGGTGTGCTGCAGTTCATGGGGTTGCAAAGAGTCTGACATGACTGAGTGACTGAACTGAGCTGAACTGACTAGATGGACCTTTGTTGACAAAGCAATGTCTCTGCTTTTTAATATGCTGTCTAGGTTGGTCATAACTTTCCTTCCAAGGAGTAACCATCTTTTAATTTCATGGCTGCAATCACTATCTACAGTGATTTTGAGGCCTAGGAAAATAATTTCAACCACTGTTTCCCCATCTGTTTGTCATGAAGTGATGGGACCGGATGCCATGATCTTAGTTTTCTGAATGTTGAACTTTAAGCCAACTTTTTCACTCTCCTCTTCATGTGCATCAAGAGGCTTTTTAGTTCTTCATCACTTTCTGCCATAAGGGTGGTGTCATCTGCATATCTGAGGTTATTGATATTACACACAAAGCAGCAATGTACACATTTGGACATAAATTTCAGTTAACTTCTGCAAGTATATCATGGTAAACTTATTTGCTAATGATTCAAAAGTATATAATCTCTAGACTTTCTCTTGGAATCATTCTTTCTCAGAAAAGTTCCCCAAAGGCCTCCCACTTGCTAGTCAACACACACGTATTGAATAGGATTATCTGCATCTGCTCAGATGAGCAGAGATTTATACTCTGGAAAATTCATATCATTGTGTTTCATATCAAAAATCAAAATGTTTATTATCTATATGGGTTTTTTCCCTTAATATTTTAACA
>SJYQ01001691.1:662019-727147 GCA_006410935.1 Redunca redunca
AATTCTCCAAGCCAGGCTTCAGCAATACATGAACCGTGAACTCCCTGATGTTCAAGCTGGTTTTAGAAAAGGCAGAGGAACCAGAGATCAAATTGCCAACATCCACTGGGTCATGGAAAAAGCAAGAGAGTTTCAGAAAAACATCTACTTCTGCTTTATTGACTATGCCAAAGCCTTCTACTGTGTGGATCACAATAAAATGTGGAAAATTCTGACAGAGATGGGAAAATGAGACCACCTGACCTGTCTCCTGAGAAATCTGTATTCAGGTCAGGAAGCAACAGTTAGAACTGGACATGGAACAGCAGACTGGTTCCAAATAGGAAAAGGAGTATGTCAAGGCTGTATATTGTCACCCTGCTTATTTAACTTATATGTAGAGTACATCATGAGAAACGCTGGACTGGAAGAAACACAAGCTGGAATCAAGATTGCTGAGAGAAATGTCAATAACCTCAGATATGCAGATGACACCACCCTTATGGCAGAAAGTGAGGAGGAACTAAAAAGCTTCTCAATGAAAGTGAAAGAGGAGAGTGAAAAAGTTGGCTTAAAGCTCAACATTCAGAGAACGAAGATCATGGCATCTGGTCCCATCACTTCATGGGAAATAGATGGGGAAACAGTGGAAACAGTGTCAGACTTTCTTTTTTTGGGCTTCACTGCAGATGGTGACTGCAGCCATGAAATTAAAAGATGCTTACTCTTTGGAAGAAAAGTTATGACCAATCTTGATAGCATATTCAAAAGCATAGACATTACTTTGCTGACTAAGGTCCGTCTAGTCAAGGCTATGGTTTTTCCAGTAGTCATGTATGGATGTGAGAGTTGGACTGTGAAGAAGGCAGAGCGCTGAAGAATTGATGCTTTTGAACTGTGGTGTTGGAGAAGACTCTTGAGAGTCCCTTGGACTGCAAGAAGATCCAACCAGTCCATTCTGAAGGAGATCAGCCCTGGGATTTCTTTGGAAGGAATGATGCTAAAGCTGAAACTCCAGTACTTTGGCCACCTCATGCGAAGAGTTGACTCATTGGAAAAGACTCTGATGCTGGGAGGGATTGGAGGCAGGAGGAGAAGGGGACGACAGAGGTTGAGATGGCTGGATGGCATCACTGACCCGATGGACGTGAGTCTGAGTGAACTCTGGGAGTTGGTGATGGACATGGAGGCCTGGCGTGCTGCGATTCATGGGGTCACAGAGTCAGACACGACTGAGTGACTGAACTAAACTGAACTGATGTACTTTTACAGGATATTGTTCTCTGTCCTGAATCCAGAGACCACTTATACCTGTATCATCTTCCTCTAGGCCACGATTGCCAATACTTATATTCTTTCTATATGGCATAGCTTGGTTAAGACCACTACCATACATCTACTTTCCCAGCTTGGAAACCCAGGAGTCATTCATGAATGTTCCCTCTTCTTCATCCCCATGAACTTTTACTGTTATTTAGGTGAGAGATGCTGGGGTCTGATCTTAGGCAGTAGTACTTTGGATGGAGAAGAAATGTAAGTTTGAGAAGGATTTGTGATTTATTTATTGCATGACCTAGGCCAGTTAATTTAAATACACTAAACTTTATTTTTCTCATTTATGGGATATGCTGTTAGTCCACATCTTATATTATGGTGAAGTTTAAATTAGATGATAGCTCTGGGCTTTTTGTACAGACTTCCTCTAGAGACTAAGACCTAGAAAAGTGCTTCAGAAAGGATAGTTGTTGTCATATAGTCTAAGTGGATTAATACACCAAAAGATACATAGCTATTAGTGGCAGATATGGAATTTGAAACTGAGCCATCTGAGTTACAACTTTAAACTCTTTTTCTTATCATGACACACTGTTCCAGAGGTACGCTGGAGGGAGCAGCAGTCTAGTGGGCAGCTGAGTGCCAGTCTAGCAATGGGTCAGTGTACTTCCTGTTTGGGTGCCTGGGGCTCTTTCCTTTGTCAGAAACCATAGGAGGATTCTATCACTGAACTTGTGAACTTTTTCTGGTCAAGATAGCTGAGTTCTTATTTATGCTTTGTCTTCTGCTTTTGTGCTACCCACTGTAAGAAACCTTGCTCAAAATGCATCACTGTCACCTTCATCCATATTGATAAACCAGGGAAGCCAAAGCTTGTTGTGGCCACACATTTTATTTATCCCACCTGGATTAGTGGGCAGACCATAAAATGCACAGTGCTTTCATGCCCAGGAAGCCTGCAGAATCATAGATCAGTTGGCAGACAGACTGTGAAACATGCAATGTTTATGATGATCTATGTTGTACAATCATATGAGATCAATTGCATATATAATGCTCATCAGTGTGGAGTCATCTGGGGAAGCATCTGCTGAATTTTGTTTGCCAGCTTGAGAAAAAGATATTGCCAAAAGGTTGGCAAAGGCATTTACATTCTGAAAATATGAAGCAAATTTACGCTTTTTACTGTGACTCCCGGAGTGGAAGTGAAGCAGTTCCTCACCTAACCACCAGGCCACACCTGCCATTCTATCCTCTCCTGAAGACATACCATATGCCACCAAATCCTCAAGGGGTTCAATAGCAGAGAGCTTTATATGACTGGAATCATTTTCTTTAATGCAAAAAACACAGCTGGAAAATATGCTTCTTAAGCAATAAGAGCATCAAAGTGTGCATATTACATATACACCTAAGGATATGAGTCTACCACAGAGGTACTTGCACTGATTTTTAGCCAGCCACACAAATCTGTTGATAAAAGGAGAAAGTGATTATAAGGTAAAGATTATGCTATGTTTTTTTTCCTGCTCATCTTTCACATAAATTACATACATCCAAAATGAATTATTCATTATAAAAGTGTATCTCTGGAAGTGTATTTTTAAAGAATCTTACCAAAGCATAAATGCTCAAGCTTAGATGGAACCATAGCTCATTATAAATTGCTAAATTATGGCTTCTATTTTATCCATATGATTAAAAAAATTTCCCATCTCCTTATGGTTTTCAGTACAACATAGAAAATAAATGTTCTTTTTTGTCTGGCTATTTTTATGATGAAAGTCTCTCACATAGTTTTATCACTTGGAACAAGGCAGTCTCTAAGATGTCTCATGTTTTGAAAATATCCACATTTTCCCCACTTGGGAAGCTCCATGAAGTAAGGAAATGCTCTTTGAACCATATTGTAATTCAATATTTTCTATGGGGACAGTAACTTGTTTGTTTGTAGCAGTGAATTATCAACAACCTAACAAGCCAGTGGCCCATTTATAGCCTTACCATCAGTACCCTGATCAGATGAATTCAAACTATTCCTGTGTACATATCTTAGTACAAATGTATTGTCATTACCTTGTAGGATTTTTCAAAGCTCATTGAAATGATCTCCTCTAGTAACCATTCCAAGAAACCTCACCAGGCCAGGGAACATAGTTTTGAGTTTCTCAAGGTTTTCAATATTACCTCATTCTTCTTTGTATCAAAATTTAGAGGAAATTTGTTCTTCCCTTGACCTTTATTGCTTTAACAGTGACAGTAACTTTTCCCATTCTCTTTCTTCTACTCAGAGATGCTTCTAACCATATTCTCATCATGAAATCCACAATCAAGTTTCTTACTTCCCTTAATGTGAAGTCTCTCAGTTGTGTCCAACTCTTTGTGACACCATGGACTGTGGCCTACCAGGCTCTTCCATCCATGGGATTTTCCAAGCAAGAATACTGGAGTAGGTTACTATTTCCTTCTCCAGGAGATCTTCCCAACCCAAGGATTGAATCCCCGTCTCCCGAATTGTAGGCAGACGCTTTAGCATCTGAGCCACCAGGGAAGTTGAACTGGGCAAATGATTCTTCCAGATTTGTCATTATATTATAATTTCTTGTTATGAGCCAGTTGCTCATGGCATAATCTTAGTTTGAATTGCTCTACCAGTGTTTTCGCCTTTGACTGTGTGGACTACAATAAACTGGAAAATTCTGAAAGAGATGGGAATACCAGATCACCTGACCTGTCTCTTGAGAAACCTATATGCAGGTCAGGAAGCAACAGTTAGAACTGGACATGGAACAACAGACTGGTTCCAAATAGGAAAAGAAGTATGTCAAGGCTGTATATTGTCACCCTGCTTATTTAACTTCTATGCAGAGTACATCATGAAAAACACTGGACTGGAAGAAACACAAGCTGGAATCAAGATTGCCAGAGAAATATCAATAATCTCAGATATGCAGATGACACCACCCTTGTGGCAGAAAGTGAAGAGGAGCTAAAAAGCCTCTTGATGAAAGTGAAAGTGGAGAGTGAAAAAGTTGGCTTAAAGCTCAACATTCTGAAAATGAAGATCATGGCATCTGGTCCCATCACTTCATGGGAAATAGATGGGGAAACAATGGAAACAGTGTCAGATTTTATTTTTGGGGTCTCCAAAATCACTGCAGATGGTGACTGCATCCATGAAATTAAAAGACGCTTACTCCTTGGAAGAAAAGTTATGACCAACCTAGAGAGCATATTGAAAAGCAGAGATGGTACTTTGCCAACAAAGGTCTGTCTAGTCAAGGCTATGGTTTTTCCAATAGTCATGTATGGGTGTGAGAGTTGGACTGTGAAGAAAGCTGAGCACCGAAGAATTGATGCTTTTGAACTGTGGTGTTGGAGAAGACTCTTGAGAGTCCCTTGGACTGCAAGGAGATCCAACCAGTCCATTCTAAAGGAGATCTGTCCTGGGTGTTCTTTGGAAGGAATGATGCTAAAGCTGACACTCCAATACTTTTGCCACCTCATGCGAAGAGTTGACTCATTGGAAAAGGCTCTGATGCTGGGAGGCATTTGGGGGCAGGAGGAGAAGGGGACCACAGAGGATGAGATGGATGGCATCACTGACTCGATGGACATGAGTTTGAGTGAACTCTGGGAGATAGTGATGGACAGGGAGGCCTGGCGTGCTACAATTCATGGGGGTAACAAAGAGTTGGACACAACTGAGCAACTGAACTTAACTGAACTGAATCAGTGTTTTCACTGTATTCATCTTTAATATTCCTTGTATCTCCAAATAATACAAGGCGATGTCATGTCATAATTAGTTTCATCACTCTGATAATAAGCTTGCAAGCTAAGTTGCTTCAGTCATGTCCAACTCTTTGAGACCCTATGGACTGTAGCTCACCAGGCTCCTCTGTCCATGGGATTCTAGAATCTGATTTCACTTCTGAAATCAGTTTTATAGAAAGATAGGATATTAGGCATAATTTACATTATAAAATTCTCTTCTTGTTCCCATAATCTCATTTAAGTTAATTGCTATATAATTAAATATGTCTATAAGTTAAGAATTTTTAAATTGATATATATTTATAAGATTGGTATGTAAATTATATTGAATGAAAGATTTAGAGACAAAATTTGAGTAAGAGGCTAATTATATAACTGGAAAATACTAGGTAGTCCATCTGCAGTATGGACAAAAACATAAATGCTTTTGAGCAACTTGGAGATCTAAAGAATTTTGTTGTCAATGTGACAAGATCAGTAGATGCCAAATAAATTATTTAATATTTTAAAGAGTTGTAACCTTTTGGTCAATTTTTAAAGAAAAGTTAAATTGTGAACCATTTGATAGCAATTAGTAAATTACCTCTTAAAACTTATTCCATGATAAGTGAGTAGTCTAAAAGCAGAAAATTGCCACTAATATAAAGGTATCAGCTTTTACCTTTTTCTCCTAGATCATTATTTGCATGACCTATTATGCAAATGTACTTATTTGCTGATGTATTTGAAAATGCTGTAGATAAGGTGCTTAAATAGTGCTGATTTCTTATGTATAAATACATGCATACAGATGAAGAAAAATATTTATTAAAAGAAAATCAGGTACGGGTCAGTTGCTCAGTCGTGTCCGACTCTTTGCAACCCCATGGACTGCAGCAAACCAGGCCTCCCTGTCCATCACCAACTCCCAGAGTTTACTCAAACTCATGTCCATGGAGTCCGTGATGCCATCCAACCATCTCATCCTCTGTCAGCCCCTTCTCCTCCTGCCTTCAATCTTTCTCAGCATCAAGGTCTTTTCAAATGAGTCAGCTCTTTGCATCAGGTGGCCAAAGGATTGCAGTTTCAGCTTCAATATCAGTCCTTCCAATGAACATTCAGGACTGATTTCCTTTAGGATGGACTGGTTGGACCTCCTTGCGGTCCAAGGGACACTCAATAGTTTTCTCCAACACCACAGTTCAAAAATATAAATTTTTTGGTGCTCAGCTTTCTTTATAGTCCAACTCTCACATCCATACATGACCACTGGAAAAACCATAGCTTTGACTAGATGGACCTTTGTTGGTAAAGTAATGTCTCTGCTTTTTAATATACTGTCTAGGTTGGTCATAACTTTCCTTCAAGGAGTAAGCATCTTTTTATTTCATGGCTGCAGTCACCATCTGTGATTTTGGAGCCCCCAAAATAAAGTCTGCCACTGTTTCCACTCTTTCTCCATCTATTTGCCATGAAGTGATGGGGCTGGATGCCATGGTCTTTGTTTTTGGAATATTGAGTTTTAAGACAACTTTTTCACTTTCCTCTTTCACTTTCATCAAGAGACACTTTAGTTCTTCTTCACTTTCTGCCATAAGGGTGGTGTCATCTGCATATCTGAGGTGATTGATATTTCTCCCAGCAATCTAGATTCCAGCTTGTGCTTCTTCCAGCCCAGCGTTTCTCATGATGTACTCTGCATAGAAGTTAAATAAGCAGGGTGACAATATACAGCCTTGACATACTCCTTTTCCTATTTGGAACCAGTCTGTTTTTCCATGTCTAGTTCTAACTGTTGCTTCCTGACCTGCATACAGATTTCTCAAGAGGCAGGTCAGGTGGTCTCATATTCCCATCTCTTTCAGAATTTTCAACAGTTATTGTGATCCACACAGTCAAAGGCTTTGACATAGTCAATAAAACAGAAATAGATGTTTTTCTGGATCTCTCTTGTTTTTTGGATGATCTGGCAGATGTTGGCAATTTGATCTCTGGTTCTTCTGCCTTTTCTAAAACCAGCTTGAACATCTGGAAGTTCACAGTTCACATATTGTTGAAGTATGGCTTGGAGAATTTTGAGTATTACTTTTATAGTATGTGAGATGAGTGCAATTTTGTNGATCTCTGGTTCTTCTGCCTTTTCTAAAACCAGCTTGAACATCTGGAAGTTCACAGTTCACATATTGTTGAAGTATGGCTTGGAGAATTTTGAGTATTACTTTTATAGTATGTGAGATGAGTGCAATTTTGTGGTAGTTTGGGCATTCTTTGGCATTGCTTTTCTTTGGGACTGGAATGAAAATTGACGTTTTCCAGTCCTGTGGCCACTGCTGAGTTTTACACATTTGCTGGCATATTAAGTGCAGCACTTTCCTAGCATCATCTTTTAGGATTTGAAATAGCTCAACTGGAATTCCATCACCTCCACTAGCTTTGTTGGTAGCGGTGCTTCCTAAGGCCCACTTGACTTCACATTCCAGGATATCTGGCTCTAGGTGAGTGATCACACCGTTGTGATAATCCAAAATTATTATGTACTGGGAAAGAAACCCTATCTAGTTTGTAGCATGTTCATTTAGATTTGTTTGATCTAGAAAATTATTAAAAGATGAAGATTTGTTTTTATATCCAATACAGATGGATTCAGATGGATTACAATTCAATTGTCTTGTTGTTTTATGTAGCTATGATTTCACCCTGAATTTCCTGGTGGCTCAGTGGAAAATAATCTGCATGCCAGTGCAAGAGACTTGAGTTTGATCCCTTGGTTGGGAAGACCTCCTGAAGAAGGAAATGGCAACCTACTCCAGATTCTTTTTTGGGAAATCCCACGGACAGGAGAGCCTGGTAGACTGCAGTGTGTGGGGTTGCAAGAGTTGGATATGACTTAGTGACAAGTGATTTCACCTAGAATAAAAATGAATGTATAAGCAATTGTAGAAGTAAAGGCTTCAATGGTTAGAGGATTTATTATATAGCCTTCAATAGGTAAAAAAGACATGATGACCTTTTGTTATAGAAAGAATAGTACTTAAAATATATACTATATGTTTATATTGCCAATGAGTATACTAACTACATACAATAAATATCAGATGACTTTGTCAGGCAAACTCACTGTAATTATGATGTGGAGGAACCTTAAACCTGTAGAGAAGCTGATGCTTCTTATGTTCCTCTTAGCCTCCTTACAAATTAGTTTTTGTTCACCTGGCGCTCTTCTCATCACTCTTCCCTTCATGCAAAATGAGTATTTAAGAGATCACTATTTTCACAAAAGTTCTAGGTCTAAAACTGAATTCATAGTACCCACTCTGTATAACTCTGTGAACCTTCAGAAGAAAAGACAAGGAATGAATCTGGTGATAGGTTACTTGGGAAAATCTTTGTTAACTATCCATCTAATCTGTGCTAAATCATAGTGTAATGAGCTGTGATATGCAAAAAGAATAAATGACAGTTCTTTTTAAAAAAGAAATTTACAGTCCATTAATTTTGCACAGTAATCCCACTTGTATGAGCAACTTTCATTTGGGTAGCAATATGCATAGGCAGCAACCGGAATATTGTATAGTCTAAGTGAGTAATCCTGTCAAAATAGTCCATAGGAATTCATAAGAGCAATGTGTTCAAGTGATCACAGAAGACATCATGGAGGTGTAATCGGTAATTGGCCCAATGAGCCCAAACTTGCTGATTTTCCAAGGGCAGGGCTCAACAGACTCTTGTCTATAGGCCAGAATTGGCTCACTCTCTGTTTTTTATAAGGACAGTTTTATTGGGTCAAAACCACACTCATTCATTCATGTTTGTCTGTGGCTTACTTTCATGCTACAATACCAGAGTTGAGTACTTGGATCAAAGACCTTTTGGTATATAAAGCCTATAATATTTACCAATTTACTATCTGGACCATTTCAGAAAAAAATTGACTGCTCCTTTTCCTAGGGGATTAAAATATTAAAATAGAAAATCTGATTAATCAGGAGGCATAAGTTTAGATTGAAGATGGACGTAATGGCTTTGAGGTAATTGTGGGACATCCAGTTAGGTGACGGTATAGTCAGTAGTTGATGAGGCTCTAGAATTAGGAAAAAAAAAAAAGTTCCAAGCTAAGTTACTTCCAGCAGAAGTGCTGTAGTTGATATTTTGTTATATATGTATTCTGAGTTTGTAATGACAAAAAAGAAGTCTAAGTATTGTTGAAATATTCTTTAAAGTATATTTCAAAATACTGAAAACAGCTTAGATTAAATAAGGTTAAGAAGTGAGAGCTGAGAAAAACATGTTCAGGAAGTTTGGTTTACAATAGTTAGAGAGAAATATATATGAGTATAACTTGAGGGGCAGGGAAGTCTCCTAAAGATTTATTTCAAGATAAAGGATCCAGACAAATGAATATTGCAAGGCAGAGAGAAAAATTCACTGAAGTAAAAATGATGAAACATTTTGGTGAGAGGAAAGGAAAAGTGAGTGTGTGTAAATGTCTGTGGGAGATCCAAAGGAATTGGTAGTGGATAGTATTTAGGAACACAGATGGAGGGGTGTATTAGAGCTCTTGGTTACAAGTGACTGAAACCCAGTTTGGACTAGCTGTGATTCCTGTGCCCAAACTCTCCTCTCCATCCATATCTTTGCTTCTATCTATGTCTGTTTTAATCATGGAAGCTAATTCTATTTAAAAAAAATGTAACAGACCAGGAACTACCAGCTGCTTTAGGGCCCAGATATCTGCAAAGTTCATCCTAAGAGAAAAGGCTCTGTTTGGGAAAATTACAAGAAAATTCTGTTGAACTGAACTTGATTCACATGTCAGTATCTTAGAATAAACACCTAGACCTTATGCCCTGACTAGTAAGGGTATGGTGCTTTCTTTGCCCCAACTTCAATCACGTGTTTGCCCTCCCTCCAATTAAGCACTGTTGCTTGGACAATGAGGCAAATGATTGGATCACTTTGGACCAGGAGTCCTCCATAGTTGTATAATTGTGTCCAGGATAATGGCAGAGCACCAATTCAAAATCTTTCTTAGAACAAGGTGGGTAACAGTCCAGTCTGTTGAGGGAATTGTTATATACTGGCAGCCACTGTGATCTGTGACTCTATAATCAAGGCTGCTAGTCACTAGTAGGTACCTGTTTGGCTGGACTGATTGATTGGGGATGATGTTTATACTAATTTGTTGTGGCATCTGTCATAATTGGTTGAAACTGTGTGTTAAATACTTCAAGTATTCCCCTATTTATGAGAGGATAGTCTTACAAATAAATTTTATTATCTTACACCTGAGAAAGGAAGGAAGGAAAAAAGCATGACTATTGACACAAAGGCTTTAAAGTGGTAGAGTAAGAAATAAAATGACTCACTTCACTGGATTGGACTAACTGGCAAGATACATTTTATTTTAAAGATAAATTGCAATGCTATAAATGAATACAAGACTAACACTTTGCAGTCACTGATTTAAGCACTTTGCACACTGTGTTTCATTTAAAACTCACCAGAACCATTCAGGTAAGTGTTATTTTATAGACAGGATAACAGGGGTTTGGAGAGCTCTTGAGCTAGGTCGCTGTCAAGCAGTGGTGCTTGAATAAACCTGAGTTCTTACTTCTGTGTTCTGATTTTTCTAAAAGCAGAAAAGAAAAACATGGTACTTTTGTCAGAAGAAAGAAATAATCATTATTACATTAATTAAATCACAGACTTCTTTTGGGTTTTACCATTTTCCCACTGATGTGCTTTTTCTCTTCCAAGATCTACCAGAGGATCCACGGTGTATTTCATTCCTCTTCATTCTGATCTTCTCTCTCTCTCTTCCCTACCTTCTGCACATGTGTGCTCATCTTATCCCAACTTCCCCACCCTCTGATTGTATCAGTTTTCCTTTTCCAGTTTTCTTTTCCTTTCCTCCTCTTATTGTTTTATTTTATCTGATTATCTCCTGTCACATTGATACAATTATGAAAAAGGAAATACTTGGAAAAAGATTGAACTTAACTCAGGCAGTTTCATGGTGGATTGGCAAAGACTTGTTTAACATGTAGTTGTTGTGTTATTGTAATAAACTGAGAAAAAAAATGTATATCAAACTATATCAATGCAACTGTCTTTAGAACCATGACCTGGAGGCATACATTTGCATTTGCCAACTAGTTGAAATCTAAGTCCCCATAAAATAAAGTGTATATTTTTTTAAAGTAAATTTAGAAACCAACTTTGAGAATGTTACAGGATTTTAGACAAAACTCTATACGCTTGAAGACTTTAATGCCTGTGGCTACATAGATTGGCTGTTGGACTCAGGTATGTTTGTCTTGGTGATTTACTCCAAAGATAAAGTAGAATGCCATACTGCCAAGACAGAGTCTTAAGGTCAAAACAACAGGCATGAAATCCAAATTCTGAGGGTAAAGTGAAGATAGGAAACATAGTCTATACATTATCAGTATGTATGCTCAGTTGTGTAGTCGAGCCTGACTCTTTGTGGCCTCTTGGACTGTGGCCTGCCAGGCTCCTCTGTCCGTGGGATTTCCCAGGAAAGAATACTGGAATGGGTTGCCATTTCCTCTTCCAGAGGAAGAGGGATCCTCCCAACCCAGGGATCAGACCCGAGTCCCCTGCATCTCCTGCATTGCAGGCAGATTGTTTACCACTGAGCCATCTGGGAAGCCCTATAAGTCAAGCAGATATAAAAGATACTGCATGCGGAATATGCAAAGATGAAAAACAACCTTTACTGGAAATGTTTTGAATTTTTCAACGTAGAGGAGTGTCCATGTGATGGTGTTAGTGGAGAGATGGTGAAGAGACAAATTCTAGAACCAAATCTCAGTTGAAGGTAAGAATAAAGGCTAGAGAGAAATAAGGACAAGTAGATGAAGAAAAAAAGAAAACTACATTGGACATTATAGAGACTTAATTTTAATTATATTTTGTTCTGATTAATGTTAAAACCTGAAGAAAAGGGATTCCATAAACTTTAAAAACGATCACCAATTGAGGAAAAATTTTAAAGCCATCTTATTTTCCCTGAAAGACAGTGGCACAATCACAGTTAACTCGTTTAAGGTGACATACATAAGTGATGATGCAGCTCCCGATGAACCTCCAGGGTACTGTACTATAATTAGATTGGCACCTTCACAAAGTCGCTTTCTTGCTTGCTTGCCCTCTGAATCTTTTAATTCGGTTAGCTTATAAGTGGGTCTAAAAACCCCACACACATTAGAAACTTCCTCATCCTGCAAGCCCTGCAATTTAACATGCAAGAAAATTACCCCTATTTTTTGCTTGTTTTGTTTTATTTTTTTTCCAAGACACTGATTTTCCTTTGTTTAAACTAATGGTACTCACAAACTGCTCTGCCTTTTGAGGCGACAATGTTTATTAATTTTATTAATGGTTTTTTTGGGGATAGTATGGATGCTGTTAGTCTTGCAAGGTGCACAATTGGTGTGATGTATTTCAAGCAATATTAATGCATAGCCTTTTCTTCAAGTTTTATTGAGATAATTGACATGTAGCACTGTTTATTGTTAGCATAGGGGCTTTTCCTGTGGCTCAGATGGTAAAGAATCTGCCTGCAATGCGGAAGACCTGGGTTCAGTTCTTGGGTTGGGAAGATCCCCTTGAGAAGGGAAAAGCTGCCCACTCCAGTATTCTGGCCTGGGGAATTTCACGGACTATACAGTTGCAAAGAGTTGGACATGACTGAGCAACTTTCACTTTCACTTCATTGTTAGCATAATGGTTTAATTCACATACATTATGAAATAATTACCACAATAAGTTTAGTGAACACCCATCATCTCATAAATAGTAAAAGAAGAAAATTATACTTTCCTTGTGATGAGAACCCTTCAGTTCAGTTCAGTTCAGTCGCTCAGTTGTGTCTGACTCTTTGCGACCCCATGAATCGCAGCACGCCAGGATTTACTTTCTCAACAACTTTCATATATAACATACATCAGTGTTAATTATATTTATCATGTTGTACAGTACATCCCTGTACTTATTTATCTTGTAAGTGGAGATTTGTACCTTCTGACCACCTTCTTCAAGCCCCCACACACCTCCAGTAACCACAAACCTGATCTCTTTTCCTATGTTTGTTTTGTTTGTTTTTTGAAGTCTAGTTGACTTATAATACTACATTAGTTCCTGAATACAATAGTGTGATTCTATGTTTCTGTATGTTACAAAATGATCACTATGATAGAGAACTTTTAAATATACAAGGTGAGGGGTGGGCAGCAACAGATGCCTAAGAGAGACAACAAAGAATCTCTCAGGTAGGTTGAATATTTACCACTATGGATCAAGGGCAAGCAAATTCTGAAGGAAGAAGATAGAAAGTAATTCATCTGGCTATATCTGACTTATATTGCTCTCTTTATATGCAAGGACAGGATGCGGAAGAGCCCAAGACTTGCTAGGAAGTGAGAAAAGGGTTTCCATATAGTCTAGATGTTGTTTAATGGAAATTGTCAGTGGTAGCACTTGGGAATGAGAATGTGTGGTGTCTGTTGGCAGCAGCTTTCATTATGCAAAAAAGAGCTCTGTTCCTCCTGTTGGCAATCTTTAGCATTCTTGGCCCAGTCTCTAGGAGGAAATGACCTGCTTAAGGCTAGGTGTCAAGGCACAGGTAATAGGAGTTGATCCAAGGAGCTCACTTGAGCTTAGAGAAAACTTCATAATAGAAGTTATAAAGATATCAATTCAACATCTTAGTAACCAGTTGCAGTGTGGCATATGAGGAAATATTCCTCGAACAAGGCTTCAAAAATGCTTGGAATTTCATGAGTAATAGGAGGGCCCTTTGTTATTCACAAGGAACCCCTATTGATTATACCTGAGTTTATGCTAATGAGGTAGTTTAGCCCCAGGACAGGGCTAGGTGCCCCACTCACTGACCTCTGGGAATGGGAAGGGACAGCTGGAGATTAAGCTGTATAAAAGCCTTGGAACAACAAAATTTAATGAGCTTCTAGGTCAGTGAACACATTGAGGTGCTGGAAGATGATCCACCTGGAGACAGCATGGGAGCTCTGCACACCACTTCCCCCATCCCCATGCCTTTCCCTGTGCATCCCTTCCTTTTGGCTGCTTCTGAGTTCTGTCCTTTATAAAACACTGATAAACGTAAGTAAAGTGACTTCCTCAGTTCAGTGAGCCATTCTAGTAAATTATCAAACCTTAGGAAAGGCTCATTCATGGCAACCCACGACTAGAGAGTGTTGATCAGAGGTGCAAGCGACAACCTGGGCCTTGCAGTTTGTGTGTGAAGAGGGCCAGTCTTGTGGGACTGAGCCCTTACCCTCTGGGGTCTGCACTAACTGGTGCTACCCAGGTGGTGCCAGTGGTAAAGAACCCGCCTGCCGATGCAGGAGATGCCTGAGTGAAGGGTTTGATCCCTGGATCAGGAAGATCCCTTGGAGGAGGGCATGGAAATCCACTCCAGTATTCTTGCCTGGAGAATCCTATGGATGGAGGAGCCTGGCAGGCCACAGTCTGCAAAGAGTTGCAAAGAGTCAGATACAACTGAAGCGCCTTAGCCCATGTGCATGACATGCCAAAACATAGGAGATACTGGGACCTGGGAACTCAGACCAGAATTGACAGCCTCATCTGAAAGTTTGCTAGAAATGCACAATCTCAGACCCCACCCCCCCTCAGATTTACTGCTTCAGTTGCAGCCTTTTACCAGGATCCTCTGGTAATGCATCTGCACATTAAAACTTCAGAATCACTGTGGGAAACTCTATAGAATTCATCTTAAGATTTATTACCCAAATTAAGAGCCCACATTTATCCCTAGAATGAAGGCTAAGCAGTTGTAGCTCTAAGAGATTTCCAAAGTAAAATTGAATTTACTTGTGAGACTTGGAGATTTTGGCCTGTATCCTCATTACTCAGGAAAGCATGAGCTGTTAAAATTTGTGGATGCTCACTCAGTATTCTGATCCAGTACTTAGTGTAATATTCAGACAGGGTATAGGCTGGATAGTATAGACTGCTCTCTCCTGTGCTTTAATATTTTTGTACAGGCAAATTTATGGGCAAACAATGAACTGTGGACAGAATTCACAGAAGGAGAGTGTAAAGGGAAGGCAGCTGAAATGAGAATGGAAAAGATCCATTATTTTTTAGATTTTGTTTTGGAGACAGTAATGGGTTTAAGAACAGAGTATGTACAGCTGGAACTGCAGATATATGTTAATGCCAGCTGGCAGAGCCATCATTCCTCTTAGTGACAGTGTGGGTCACTGCCACATCCATAGCACCCAGTGAGTGTGAATTGGTGGGTGGGGGGGGAGGGGTACTCTTACTGAGTAAACAACTTGAGTGATTTGTTTGTTCATTTGTTTGTTTAATCTCTGTCTCCTCTGCAGACCAGGATGTTGAGTGTATCTATTTTCCATCCAAGTTGAACATCTTTAGATTTGCAAGAAACAGATTTCTTACAGTGCTTGGTAGCTTTTGGAGTGAAAATTCTCTGCTATCTCCTTAAACATTTTCTGTTTCTACAGATTTAATGTTTTTTTGTTGTTGTTTTGTTTCTTCACATTTCTGAAGTCTTTTGGGTCACTTCTTCTTTCCCGATAATAAGACAATTTACATATATATGCAGAAACAAAACCTCACTCTTCAGGTACAAGCACTGGGGGAGGTGGTGGGAGAACATTGTATGGAAGGAAGGAAGACAAAATGAAATTAGAAATGAAATGAGGTGAAGAGACAAGTAATGAAAAGGGGTGGAGATATTTAGCCATATTAGCTGAGGAAAAGCAAGGCTACAGAAATTGGTTCCTATTCCCAATATTAACACTTTCATATCTGAATGTGTAAAGATTTGCATGCCTACTTCTTCTTTCGTTCTTGACAATGGACAGAACGCAGGGTGCTCTTATGTTGTAGCAGAAACAAAATAATATTCTGGGTTCAGCTCTTCCTCTCTACTTTCTTTCTGAAGAATAATTTGAGTATAACTACAAAGATATTTTTGGGGAGGGGTTTATCACACACTTTTGTTCTAACTGGACTCAGGCCTGTAATTTGGACCTGTTTCATGCTGCCATTAAAGAATGCACAAAAATTGGGCCAAAATGAGAGAGAATGTGACTAGTCAGCAAACTATGATAAGCCCAGATCTTCACATTTATGAAATGAAACCATTTTCTGCATCCTGT
Organism: Redunca redunca; assembly: GCA_006410935.1. NCBI lineage: Eukaryota > Metazoa > Chordata > Mammalia > Artiodactyla > Bovidae > Redunca > Redunca redunca. The sequence continues at coordinate 678,222 of SJYQ01001691.1, forward strand.
TCACCCTGACACCCAGAGTCATAAATTTGGATTATATGTCAATTATCCAGATTTACTTCTCTGTACTTTCTCCTTTGAATATGAATGAGAATTTTAATTTAAAACTTTCTTATGCACAAACTTCCCATCAGAACTATGTTTTCACCATCATCCTGGGCTATTTCATACTTGCCAAACATCTTCTCTTTCCAAGGTCATCCATTTCACTCCATCACTGGAAATGAAGTGGGACGTATGGTTCTGTTTAATCAAATTTCATGCTCTACTGCCTCTGTCTTATGGCCTCTCTGCTAATTGATCAAGTTTTCAATTAAAGTCTTCCATCTTTGTTTTAATTCTTTGTTAACGTTTTTATTCCATTAAATGATTTCATGAGACCAGAGCTGCTCAAAGCCTGCTATCTCCCCACTTTAACTGTCCAGCGTGGAGTTTTTTTACGTTGAGGAAACACAATTATTTCTTTCTTTCTGACTTCACCCTATTTCTTACAGGTGAATTTCTTTGTGAACTGGCTTTGATGACTAGATTCAGAATCTTTAAAATTTTGACTTATTTGTTCAAGAGGGGATTTGTTTACTTTGTGTTAGCAATCATTGAAGAAAATTAAAAAAGGCAAAACAATCTTTGTATACTTTTCAACTGTCTCATTCAGTCACAACTGAAGTATAATTTCCTAAGCAGCTTAAAATGACCGTGGTTAATAAATGGCCAGCACGTGACATTGTCTTTTATGAGGGCACTTCTCTGTGAGGTCTTTCTAATGAGCTGTGACACTACTTGATTACAAACCCATTGTTGTTTCTATAGATCAGTTAAGGTGCTAACAAAACAAACATATGTAACTCTGCATCTCTTGGGCTACACTGAATCCTCCCTTTTATTCTTGAAAAGCAAAGTGTCAGCCCCAAAGCTGCAATATATAAAATCTGCTTGAAACTCACCAACCAATGGTATATTAAAATTTAATAGCCATTAAAATCAATATACTTAATAAAAAATAGGAAAATATGCTAATGGGATCAATGTGAATAAGCTTTGTCTAGGAGGGCTTTGCTCATTACAAAATGATTCTTAATTTCAAAATGTGGAATTTTAAGTTTGATAGTGTTCAGTGTTGCAGGAAGAATTCAGACAACGTTGTTTCCTGGAAACTTTTGCAAAGCATGACAGGCTGTATTAAAGGTTTCGTGCTTGGAGATTTTATATGAAATTCTCACTTTATGGTAATCTTCACATAAGGTATGAAAGCCCATAAAATGTATTTCTTTTGCCTGCTTAAGATGCAAGGAGCAGATATACTTTTTCACCTTGGTTACCTACATCTTAAGAGCAGGACTCAGGCTCAGATTGGGTCAGTGGCTCTTGGCACTCACTCTAAGGTTTGCTGTTCATCCTACAAGCAGTGGTTTCTGGAGCATATATTTTGCTCCTACTACTGGAGAAGGCAATGGCAACCTACTCCAGTACTCTTGCTTGGAGAATCCCGTGAATGGGGGAGCCTGGTGGGCTGCAGTCCATGGGGTCACTAGGAGTTGGACACTACTGAGCGGCTTCAGTTTCACTTTTCACTTTCATGCATTGGAGAAGGAAATGTCAACCCACTCCAGTGTTCTTGCCTGGAGAATCTCAGGGACTGAGGAGCCTGGTAGGATGCTGTCTATGGGGTCGCACAGAGTCGGACATGACTGAAGCGACTTACCAGCAGCAGGAGTATGTTTTAAAGATTAAGAACCTAATAATTTTAGCAAGGTTTTGTTATACTTTTAGAGCTTTATTTCCATTCACTGCTTGATAAAGATGTAGCATCTTACATGGTTCAAAATACAACAAAGAAATTTTTAGAGTGTGTCTAGTGTGCACAGATATCACTTTCCTTGTAAGCTGAAAAACTTAGAACTCCAAATTGTAAAATAATTTTTAACCTCATCTGAGTTTGCTGAATCGACAAAACCCAATCCCAAGCCAGTGTGCATTTAAGAATATTTTCGGTAAAGGGGAATAGAAATGTAATTAGGGAGAAAGTTGTTCAACCTATTTTGAATCATCTGTACATTTTAGGTAGATAAGCCTTTAGAAAATTAAAAAACCTTGAGTGAAAATTTTGCCAAGAGTATAGTTGCCAGTTTTACATGAATATTCTAGAGTCCTCAGATATAAAACTCTTCAACTGTCCCAGTGGTTGTTTGTTTTAACAAAAAATCATTTTATTTTAAAAACTTGTGATGTGTTGTGACTGATCAAATTGAACTATACCATTTCATAAATTCAAAACCAATTTTGTCTAAGAATGCACACCGTCAGTTACAAAGGCATTTTCCCTTCCTTTCCCTTGTTTTTAAGGCAGAGACTTCCCACCTTGAGGTTGTAGGAAAATCACTGCTGGAGACCACACCCTTGCAGATTCAGGTTCAGTTGATCTGAAGTAGATTCAGGGATCTGCACTGGGTCATTCCTGTCTCTCCTCCACGTCATCCTATTGCAGCCAATTCTTGCAAAGATGCTCAAAGCACACAGTGAGGAACTAGTTTTAAGGGATCAATATGCCAGGTTCTTACAATGACCTAGAACTTTACCTATTTGCTGGAAGATGTCAGAATCTCAAACATTTCCGTTGACTTTTATGGACCGCATGGCTCAAACCTATAGAAGATTGTCTCTCTTTTCATCATAGTTCAATTTAGTATTTGTTAGTAAAAATCTAGAAAGGCAGGTTAACATGTATATTTTTATTTGCAAAATGTCTTAAAATGGTCGTCTTTAATTTTTACTTAAGTAAATCTGTTTTGAGGGGCTGAATGATCTGTGGTCTGGTTTGATGTGATTTCTTGTAGTGATCCTTATCATTATTTAATCTCATCAAAGGGAAATATAACCTTTATAAGACAAACCTAATGCTAGTTATAACTTTGCTTCTACTCCTCTTTTCCTTTTGTTTCAATATAAACTAAAGTGACAAAATTGGGAAACAGTTGTGTTAAATCTGCTGATCTTTGTACCTGCTCTTTCATTGTCAGTTGTGAGTTAGCAAATGCTACCTCCTTCAATGTCCATGGGGAATATTGGGTCATTGGGAGCCCAGGTTGATTAACTGGAGGGTAGAAATGAGAGTGGTTCTTGATAATGGTCCTGACAATGCTAGTTGCATTTAGTAATAGAGAGCTGGAAAATTCCAGACTCTTATTTCTGATAAAATTCCTGACTCTGAAAATGCACTATATTCACATTTTTATTCTGTTCTACTGCTATACTTTATAGAAGGGTTAGACATTTTTATAGAAGAGTCTATTAGAGTAGGTCCAAATGGCTCTGTGCATTCAAGTATAGGGCCATTTAAAGTCCTTATCTGTAAACTGAACAGTACACATGGGAGTTTCCTTACAGTACTTTTTTGGATGAGACCACCTTTTGAAGAACTTTTTCTTCATGGTAGTCTTTCTGGTTAACTATGTTCTTTGAGAGATATTTTTAGATTTGGGATGGCAGGACATTTCAGGGGAGAGTTTCATGCTAAATCCATTATGTCCCCCTGGGAAAGCCAACACAATTTTTCTAATTCTCCCTCCAGGTATAGCAACATGTGTCTCCAAATCCCAGGCTGCAGTTTTTCATCATAGTGGAAAGTGGGTGAGGCATGGATTTGAAAAGGAATATGAGGCTTATTTGTTTTCAAGTTCAGTCGCTCAGTCATGTCTGACCCTTTGCAACCTCATGAACTGCAGCACATCAGGCCTCCCTGTCCATCACCAACTCTCAGAGTTTACTCAAACTCATGTCCATTGTGTCAGTGATGCCATCCAACAATCTCATCCTCTGTCATCCCCTTCTTCTCCTGCCCTCAATCTTTCCCAGATCAGGGTCTTTTTAAATGAGGCAACTTTTCACATCAGGTGGCCAAAGTATTGGAGTTTCAGCTTCAACATCAGTCCTTTCAATGAACACCCAGGACTGGTCTCCTTTAGGATGGACTGGTTGGATCTTCTTGCAGTCCAAGGGACTCTCAAGAGTCTCCTCCAACACCACAGTTCAAAAGCATCTATTCTTCAGCACTCAGCTTTCTTTATAGTCCAGCTCTCACATCCATACATGACCACTGGAAAAACCATAGCCTTTACTAGATGGGCCTTAGTCGGCAAAGTAATATCTCTGCTTTTTAATATGCTGTCTAGGTTGGTCATAACTTTCCTTGCAAGGAGTAAACGCCTTTCAATTTCATGGCTGCAATCACCATCTGCAGTGGTTTTGGAGCCCCCCAAAATAAAGTCAGCCACTGTTTCCACTGTTTCCCCATCTATTTGCCACAAAGTGATGGGACGGGATGCCATGATCTTTGTTTTCTGAATATTGAGCTTTAAGGCAAATTTTTCACTCTCTTCTTTCACTTTCATCAAGAGGCTCTTTAGTTCTTCACTTTCTGCCCTAAGGGTGATGTCATTTGCATATCTGAGGTGATTGATATTTCTCCCAGCAATCTTGATTCCAGCTTGTTCTTCATCCAGCCCAGCGTTTCTCATGATGTACTTTGCATATAAGTTAAATAAGCAGTATGAAAATATACAGCCTTGATGTACTCCTTTTCCTATTTGGAACCAGTCTGTTGTTCCATGTCCAGTTCTAACTGTTGCTTCCTGACCTGCATATAGGTTTCTCAAGAGGCAGGTCAAGTTGTCTGGTAGTCCCATCTCTTTCAGAATTTTCCACAGTTTATTGTGATCCACACAGTCAAAGGCTTTGGCATAATTGCTTCCAAAGAGAAAGTGTGCTCAAACCTTCATTTTCTTCTGAGATGTTCCAACTCTTTGAACTTCTGCAAGAAAGGAAGCTATATATATTGTTGGAGGAGAGCAAGACTGAAAGAGAAAGAAAATGTAAACATCAGAGAGACAAGAATATTCTCAGGATATGACTTTCTACCTTTTTTTCTACTTGAAGATTTGGGAGAAAGGTGTTGGGTCAAACCAGTCAATCCTAAAGGAAATTAATTTGAATTTTCATTGGAAGGACTGATGCTGAAGCTGAAGCTTAATACTTTGGCCACCTGATTCAAAGAACTGACTCACTGGAAAAGACCCCAATACTGGGAAAGATTAAGGGAAGGAGGAGAAGGGGGTGACAGAGGATGGTTGGATGTTATTATGGACTCAATGGACATGAGTTTGAGCAAACTCTGGGAGATGACGAAAGACAGGGATGCCTGATGTGCTGTAGTCCATGGAGTTGCAGAGTTGGACATGGTTTAGCAACAGAATAACAACAATAACATGACGAGGTTTTTCATTTAGCAGCTTGAGAAAAGCAAAGAGATGAAAAGCTGTGTTACCTTACATGAGCATAAGTAAGATCAACTTGTCTTGTGCCTATAATGCAATGAAATTAGCAGTGAGCTTGGAATCAAAAGTGAGGCCTAGGCTGGCTGAGTGGGAACAGAGTGGGACTGGTCAACTTATATCTGCAAGTCTCCCTTTCTTATCTATAGGAATGTACTAGCATGACCTCTCAGGGGTCTTAGGCTTGAAATTCTAAGATTTAAAATAGGGAATGATTATATTTCTTCTACTAATGGAGTTGGTAAATGTTTCTCCAGGATAGAAGCTTGTGTGCTTTATTTCCTTTGAGTGACCAGGCCTAAAGCACAGTATGTGCTAAGTTTCAGGTGGTTTGTGCAGCGAGGAGATTTTGTGAAAATTTAATGGATGAGTGCGTGTGTGCCTTTTCTGGAGATCACAGGACTTTGGGTTTTTTTTTTTTTTTTTAATTTTAAATCAGATTCTGAAAGGAGTTTATGACCCAAACAATTGCCCTAAGGAAGGAAGTGTAAAAGAACCTGTACTTGTACAAATTCTAACAGAAACTTGCAGATATGACTGGAGGGAGTTGTAGGTGGCTTACACTTCCTACCTTCTTTCTGGGATATGCAAGTATTTAAAATAATGACTAAATGGGAGATATTTTTAGTTTAATGGAAATTTAAAAAAATATCATACCAAAAGTAAAAAAGTGTTCAAAACAAACAAAAATAAAAACAAATCCCACAGTGATGACTGTATGTCAAAGGGACACAGAAGCCAAGTGAAAGAGTTCCCAGTGGCCAAAGCTGAAACCATTTGAGTAACAAAATTAAGGAAAGTTGCATTATAACCCAAAGTATAAAATAAGTATCTACAACTTTCTTATGGACTAAATAAATGATTGAATAAGTAAATAAATAAATTAGGAAGAATAGACAAATCTTCCATGCAGAAGAATTCCAAATAATTTATGTACATGCTCTGCTCTTGGGGAAGTATAGAATACCTTACTATTCCTTACGTGCAGACTATGCATAGTGACTTCTTCCAGAGTGCAGGAAGTTTGGCAAGATTGTGAAAAAGTAGTGACTTTATAGTAGAGAAACCTGACAAATCCTCTTCAAGTCAGATGTGCTTAGTTGCTCAGTCTTGTTTGACTCTTTGCAACCCCATGGCCTGTAGCCTGCGAGGCTCCTCTGTGGAATGGGATCCTCCAGGCAAGAATACTAGAGTGGGTTGCCATGTCCTCCTCCAAGGGATCTTCTCAACCCAGGAATCAAACCCAGGTCTCCCGCATTACAGGCGGATTCTTTACCATCTGAGCTGTCAGGCAAACCCCCAAGTCAGATAATCAAGATTAATATCATCACTGATGCATCATATTGTTAGTTTGCACCCTTGATATGATGCAGTTTGAGATATGATATGATGCAGTGATGAGAATGGCAGTTTACATCTGTGGTCTTCCTCATTAAAGCACATTTTCACTGTTTAATTATGAGAAAACCTCAGACAAATCCTAATTGAGGGACTTTTTCCAAAATATCTGACTAGTGATCTTTTAAACTGTCAGGATCATAAAAAATATGGAAAGTATGAGAAATTGTCACAACCAAGAGAAGCCTAAGGAGACAAAATACTAAATGTATATATTGTCTTGGAAGAGAGAAAGGACATTACGGAAAAACTCAGGTAATTTGAATACAGTATGTATTTAGTTTGAATATATATATCAGTTCAGTTCAGTTCAGTTGCTCAGTCGTGTCTGACTCTTCGTGACCCCATAAACTGCAGCACGACAGGCCTCCCTGTCCATCACCAACTCTCAGAGTTCACCCAAACCCATGTCCTTTGAGTTGGTGATGCCATCTAACCATCTCATCCTTGGTTGTCCCCTTTTCCTCCTGCCCTCAATCTTTCCCAGCATCAGGGTCTTTTCAAGTGAGTCAGCTCTTCGCATCAGGTGGCCAAAGTATTGGAGTTTCAGCTTCAAAATCAGTCCTACCAATGGACATCCAGGACTGATCTCCTTTAGGATGGACTGTTTGGATCTCCTTGCAGTCCAAGGGACTCTCAAGAGTCTCCTCCAACACCACAGTTCAAAAGCATCAGTTCTTTGGTGCTCAGCTTTCTTTATAGTCCAACTCTCACATCCATACATGACTACTGGAAAAACCATAGCCTTGACTAGACAGATACATATATTATGTGATATAATACGTTTATGAAGTTAAAGTGTTAGTTACTTAGTCATGTCCGACTCTTTGCAACCCATGGACCAGGCTCCTCTATCCATGGAATTCCCCAGGCAAGAATACTGGAGTGGGTAGCCAATCTCTTCTCTAGATCTTCCCGACACAGGTAATGCACCTGAGATTCCTGCATTGCAGGCAGATGCTTTATCATCTGAGCCACCAGGGAAGCCCTATAATATAAGTAAATATAAAACAATATGCAGTAAAAATATATACAAGTATATTATATATGTATTAGGTTGTTTGTACATATGTGAATACATCCTTGCAATTGTAATGAAATTTTTTGGTGAATTGCACAGTCATTAAGAAGACAAAGCATTTTAGTGCTTGTTTTCTGGTTCAAATCCAAGCTCTGCCAATAATCAGAAGCTGTGTAGCTTTCAGTATTATTTAACATCTCATATCTTCATCTCCCTTAATTCTAAAATCAACACACACAAAGCCCTTAAGACAGCAGCTGGCCCACAGATACATAATTATTATTAAATGGAAAAATGAAATGACGTAGAGACATGAGCTCACATATTAGCCTATGCAGGTTTACTTCTGTTTAATGATAACTGTTATAACTAACTTTTGCATAGTGTCTTATAGTTTATAAAGCTGAGGCATGTTCATAAATTCATTGGAACCTCACAACACCACTGTGAACTATTTGGGTATATTATGATCCCCATTTCACAGATGGGGAAAACAGTTCAAAGAAATTGAACTTGGAGTTCATAGATAAATGCCAGAACTGGGTGGGATACAACATATTCTCATTTCAAAGCCCATGTTATTTCAACAGTATAAGATGCTTGTTAGGCGTTTTCTGTTTGCAAACTCTCTAGAAATTTTAAATTAAAAAAAGAGTCCTGAAGATACTGTTCCAAAGTTTTGTTCTCAACATTTTATTACATTATGTCTCATAGATTCCTTAAGGAGAGAGAATAAATACTGAATTCTATATTGTGCAGAGGAAAAGGCAAGGGCCTAGGATTTTTCTTCTCTTCACATCAGGAATTTGTTAGATTCTGGGAGAAAATCCATGATAAGCCAAACTAACTCCTATTTTTTGCTCTATTATGATGATCTGGGCTAGATGTTCTGAGCAATACAATGATGAGCACATTAAGATTATTGCCCTCAAGGATTTGGCTATCTATTATCTATGCCTCTCTTTTCATTTAAACCTAAATTAGGCAATATATTTCTCATGTAGGCATTTCGTGCTTAAATTTAATATGTCATAACGTGATTATAACTTTATAATCAATTAGACAAAAGATAACCATGGATTTTTTTTTTTTGCATTTTACAAAGATAAATCACTTTAAAAAGTGAACAAATTAATGTTATTAAATAAAATTAAATTTGGATTTTCCGGTATTATGTGTTTTAACATACACATATAAACTTAATAAAAAATATACATGTGTGTAGAAACATAATCCTACAAGCATGTGAATATGGATATTTTGCAGCGAAGACTAAAGGGATCATGAAAACCCAAGCAATAAGCCACTAGTTTATTATTTATTATTACATAACAAATTGCCCCAGAACTTAATGACTTAATACATTTATCACAGTGTCTGGGAATGAGGAGTCTGGGAACCTCTGGCTCAAGGCTTTTCAGGAGATTTCAGTAAAATTGTTGGCTGGGACTGTGGTCTCATCTGAAGGTGCAATTCATGGAGGATTTGCTTCCAAAATGAGTCATAGGGTCCTTGGCAAAAGACAGTTCCCCACTGGTTGTTGGATTAGAACCTTAGATCCTCCCAGCAGTTGGCCAGAGGCCTCCCTTGGTTCCGTGATCCCTGGGTCTTTTCATAAGGCAATTACAGCATGGCAGTTAACTCCCCTCAGAGCAAGAGGGTGAGTGAGAGCCCAGGAAAATCTATCTTTTTATAACCTAATCTTGGAAGTAAGTTACACTTATACTCTGTCATTTTCCTTTTATAGAAGTTAGTTACTAGGTCCAACACACACTCAAAGGGAAGGAATTACATAGGGTGTGCACAGCTGGAGGTAGGGAACTTTTGCAGTCATCTTATGGTCTATCACGGGCTTCTTTAGTGGCTCAGCAACAATGCAAAGGCAAATCAGAAATATAAGACCATAACTTAATTATTGTTTAATCCAGATGCTTTGCACAATTCTTAGTACAACGTGGGTTCTTTGTAGTTTTGGTTAAATGGTAGATGCTGACCCAAATTAGTCTGATAATAAGGGAGCTGATGTATGTGGGTTTAAAATCTAGCAGAAGGAGTTTGAGCCTACAGCCATATTGTAAAAAAGAAAATTCAGATGGTAGTATTGTTTTTTGTATGTGGGTTTATTTGTTGTTTTTAATGCATTGCCTTTAACCTCTAGTGTGGAATTTTAATAAAACAGGTAAGAAAATGAAAGGCCCCTGTTAGGAACCTGAGAGTCAAATTTTATATTTAAGAAGGAGGAGTTTATAGCAGGGGTCCCCAAACTCTGGGTACCTTCTGTCAGATCAGTGGGAGCATTAGATTAGAAATAAAGTGCACAATAACAGTAATGTGCTGGAATTATCCTGAAACCATCCCCCACACTCCTGGTCTGTGAAAAAATTGTCTTCCACCAAATCAGTCCATGGTGCCAAAAAATGTTGGGGACTGCTAGTTTAGAGAACCCGAAAACAACAACTTGATTTACTAAACACTTACCTTTCCAGCCAGCTTTTACTGTTGACCCAGAAATAGGTCTTCTTCCCCCAAGCATACTAAAGACTTTTGATTCCTTTATTGATTACATAATGTCATGTAAATTTGTTCTGATCTGTGTGTTTATTCTCTTATTTTTATTAAACAAGTCGCATATTACTGTGTGACTTACTTATTATGTGACATACTTACTATGTGCCAAGCATTGTGCCATGTGCTGAAAATATTGAGATGGGTAAGATAAGGGCTGTATCTTTGTGGAGTTTGGTCTAGAGAATTTAAGGAAAACCAAGGTGATGTTTTTAGCGTGATTTAATGGGTAATATCTAACAGCATAATACTTGCAAAAAATAGAAATAGAAAACCACAAATTGATGTTAATTATCCATGCACTTTTCCTCTTCATTATTGCATCCCTTGCTCCCAGACTCTGTACATTCGTGTGCACCAGATATTATTTTTTTCCTTTTGAATTATTTTCCAGCATATTTTCTTATACATTGCTCCATTTGGCTTGTTGCTAAAAAAGAAAAAAACGCATGCCACATGCAGCAACCTTTGATTTTTGTTTGGGTAAAAGTTACAACTCTGCAATCAGAGATTTTGCTCTGAAAGGATTTTGCTATCCTTTCTGTGGTAGACAATAAATCTCGGGGTAGGGGGGTGAAACTTCTGGCTGGCAACTTGGAGTAGAGCAGACTACAGGATCTCTGTGATCCTGGAAGTGGGGGATAGGGAGGTGGGGCACTTCAGGAAGGAAGACCTCTCCCTGAACTTGAACATGTCCAATGGATTGGTGGAATAGTCAGAATCTTGCTGAGGACTAGGGTTTAATAGAGTGAAGGAAGGCTAAAGGCACAGTTTGAGGCTTGCTTTGCTGTGTTTATGTTGCCTCTGAAGTTTTTTCTTGGTGCTACTGTTTCATCTGCTGCTCTCTTGCTTGCCCTCAGCTAAGAGTGAGTGCTCTGTGTACTTATGCCAGGTCTGACACTCGTCTAAGGGCTTGACTCAGCAGTATCTCAGACAAGCCTTATGGGGCAGGCACTACTGTTACCTTCACTTTATCAAAGGAGAAAGAAAGTGAATACTCGTCTGACAATTGCATGTCTAGTACATGACGTGACAGTCTAACTGTAATGGTCTGCCTGTTGATAACTTTGTTTAAAATCAATATTGCTCCATAATCTTCCTAATTTTTAAAAAATTTTCTCTTTATTAAAATTGAGAATTAGAATTGCCCTAAATATCCATATTTACCAAATCACCTGTTTATTTCAGTAACTTTATTTTTTTCTGTCTTCAGATTTAGTTGTATTTAATTTAGAAAATACAAGAAACCAAAAGAAAGAAATAAAAATCACTCATAACCCCTCCATCCAGGAACAAACACTGTTACCACCACTGATATCTGTCCAACACATATGAAGGCATACAGTTGACATCCACTGAGCCTTTCTTATATGGTAGGTCTTACAATGACAGAATGTTGATAGATTCTTTCAGGTTTCAAGTCATAGATACATGTTCAAGCTAATTCAATTGATGACATTTCATGAATGAGTGTAGACTACCCCTAGTGGATAGAACTTTATCTTCCTGTAGGGTAAATTTATTTTGGATTTGCTCAAATAGTCTTCATTCAAGCCTATTGATCCAGAATAATTATTTGCAGCATTCTTTCTCACTATTAGGGCTATGCTGATAATTCAGTTGGTAAAGAATCCGCCTCCAATGCAGGAGACCTGGATTCAATTGCTGGGTCAGGAAGATCTGCTGGAGAAGGGATAGGTTACCCACTCCAGTATTCTTGGGCTTCCCTTATAGCTCAGCTGGTAAAGAATCTGCCTGCAATGTGGAATACTTGGATTCAGTCCCTGGGTTGGGAGGATCCCCTGAAGAAGGGAAAGGCTACCCACTCCAGTATTCTGGCCTAGAGAATTTCATAGACTGTATAAAGGAGATCAGTCCTGGGTGTTCTTTGGAAGGAATGATGCTAAAGCTGAAACTCCAGTACTTTGGCCACTTCATGTGAAGAGTTGACTCATTGGAAAAAAACTCTGATGCTGGGAGGGATTGGGGGCAGGACGAGAAGGGGACGACAGAGGATGAGATGGCTGGATGGCATCACCGACTCACTGGACATGAGTTTAGGTGAACTCCAGGAGATGGTGATGGACAGGGAGGCCCGGTGTGCTGCAATTCATGGGGTCACAAAGAGTCAGACACAACTGGGAGACTGAATTGAACTGAACTGATAGTCCATGGAATTGCAAAGAGCCAGACATGATTGAGCGACTTTCACTTTTCACTTTCACTTTCTCACTATTAAAATTCTCCCTGTTTAGATGATAAATAGTATGGTTATCTTGTTCATAGGCCTCTGGCAAGTTTAGTTAATCATGGATACAAAGCTAGAAAAATAAGTAAGACTGCCATAATAAGATTTTATTAATTAGACAGATCCCTGTCATGGATCACAGTGTTGTCATGGGGAAGGGGCTTGCACAACTCAGTGAAGCTATAAGCCATGCTATGCAGGGCAACCCAAGATGGAAGGGTCATAGTGAAGAGTTCTGATAAAACATGGTCCACTGGAGGAGGAAATGGCAACCCACTCCAGTATTCTTGCTTGTAAAACCCTATAAACAATAAGAAAAGGCAAAAAGATATGACACCAGAAGATGAACCTCCCAGGTCTGAAGGTGTTCAGTATGTTACTGGGGAGCAGGGACAATTAGTAACAGCTCCAGAAAGAATGAAGTGGCTGGGCCAAAGCAGAAATGGCAATCAGCTGTGGATGAGTCTGGTGGTGAAAGTAAAGGGCAATGCTGTAAAGAACAGTATTGCATATGAACCTGGAATGTCAGGTTCATGAATCAAGGTAAATTGGACATTGTCAAGCAGGAGATGGTAAGAGTGAATGTTGACATTTTAGGAATCAGTGAACTGAAATAGATAGGAATAGGAAAATTTAATTCAGATGAACATTATATCTACTGCCATGGGCAAGAATGGCTTAGAAAAAATGGAGTAGCCCTCATAGTCAACAAAAGAGTCCAAAATGCAGTACTTGGGTGCAACCTCAAAAATGACAGAATGATCTTGGTTCATTTCCTAGGCAAACCATTCAACATTGCAGTAACCATTCAACATGTCTATGTCCTAACCACTGATGCCAACGAAACTGAAGCTGACCAGTTCTTTGAAGACTTACAAGACCTTCTAAAGCTAACATCCGCAACTCCCCCCAAAATGTCCTTTTCATCATAGGGGATTGGAATGCAAAAGTAGGAGGTAAAGAGGTACCTAGAGTAACAGGCAAGTTGGACGTGGAATACAAAATGAAGCAAAAGCTAACAGAGTTTTGTCAAGAGAATGCACTGGTCGTAGCAAACATACTTTAGCAACAATTCAAGAGATGACTCTACATGTGGCCTTCACTAGATGGTCAATACTGAAATCAGACTGATTGTATTCTTTGCAGCTAAAGATGGAGAAGCTCTATTCAGTCAGCAAAAAAAGAAGACCTGGAGCTGACTGTGGCTCAGATCATGGTTCCTTATTGCAAAATTCAGACTTAAATTGAAGAAAGTAGGGAAAACCACTGGGCCACTCATGTATGACTTAAATCAAATCCCTTATGATTATACAATGGAGGTGACAAGTAGATTTAAAGGATTCTGACCTAAATTAAATCCCTTATGATTATACAGTGGAGGTGACAAGTAGATTTAAAGGATTAGATCTGGTAGGCAGAGTGCCTGAAGAACTATAGACAGAGGTTCATAACACTGTACAGGAGGTGGTGACCAAAACCATTCCAAAGAAAAGTAAATGCTGAGGAAAGAAGAGAAGTGAAAGACAAGGGAGGAAGGGAAAGATAAACCTATCTGAATTCAGAGTTCCGGAGAATAGCAAGGAGACTAAAGAAGGCCTTCTTAGATGAACAATGCAAAGAAATAGAGGAAAACAACAGAATGATAAAGACTAGAGGTCTCTTCAAGAAAATTGGAGATACCAAGGGAAAATTTCCTTCAAGGATGTGCCCAAAAAAGGACTGAAAAGGAAAAGACCTAACAGGAGCAGAAATGATTATGAAGAGGTGGCATGAATCCAGAGAACTATACAAAAAAGGTATTAATGATTCGGATAACCGCTATGGTGTGATGACTCACCTAAAGCCAGACATCTTGGAATGTGAAGTCAAGTGGACCTTAGGAAGCATCACTATGAACAAAGCTAGTGGAGGTGATGGAATTCCAGTTGAGCTATTTCAAATCCTAAAAATGATGCTGTGAAAGTGCTGCACTCAACATGTCAGTAAATTTGGAAAACTCAACAGTGGCCACAGGACTGGAAAAGGTCAGTTTTCATTCCAGTCCCAAAGAAAGGCAATACTAAAGAACATTCCAACTACTGTACAATTGTGCTCATTTCACAAGCTAGCAAAGTAAAACTTAAAATCCTTTAAGCTAGGCTTTAACAGTATGTGAGCTAAGTTCTTTCAGATGTACAAGCTGGATATAGAAAAGGCAGAGGAACCAGAAATCAAATTTCCAGCCTCTGCTGGATCATAGAGAAAGCAAGGGAATTCTAGAAAAACATCTACTTCTGTTTCATTGATTATGCTAATGCCTTTGACTGTGTGACTCACAACAAACTGTGGAAAATTCTTAAAGAGATGGAAGTACCAGACCATTTGAAAAACCTGTATGTGGGTCAAGAAGCAACAGGTCAAGAAGCAACCAGACATGGAACTATTGACTGGTTCAAAATTGGGAAAGGAGTACATCAAGGCTGTATATTGTCACCCTGCTTATTTAATTTTTCTACAGAGTATGTCATGCAAAATGCAGGGTTGGATGAATCATATTCTGAAATCATGATTGGTGGGAGAAATATCAACAATCTCAGATATTTAGATGATACCACTCTAATGACCAAAACTGGAAAGGAACTATAGAGTCTCTTTGAGGGTGAAAGAGAATAGTGAAAAGCTGGCTTGAATCTCAACATTCAAAACTAAGATCATGGTATTCAGTCCCATCACTTCTTGCCAAATAGAAGGGGAAAAAGTGGAAACAGTGGCAGAATTTATTTTCTGGGGCTCCAAAATCACTGCAGATGGTGACTGCAGCCATGAAATTAAAGACACTAGACCTTTGGATGTAAAGCTACAATAAACCAAGACACCTTTTTAAAAAACAGATGTCACTCTTGCTGACAAATATTCATATAGTCAAAGCTAGGGTTTTCCCATTAGCTATGCACAGATGTGAGAGCTGTACCATAAAGAAAGCTGAACACTGAAGAACTGATGCTTTCAAATTGTGATACTGGAGAAGACTCTTGAGAGTTCCTTGGACAGCAAGGAGATTAAAGCAGTCAACCCTAAAAGATATCAACCCTGACTATTCTTTGAAAGGGCTGATGCTGAATCTGAAGCTCCAATACTTTGGCCTCCTGATGCAAAGAGCTGACTCACTGGAAAAGACCCTGATTCTAGGAAAGATTAAGGGGAGGAGGAGATGGGGATGACACAGGATAACATGGGTGTATGGCATCACTGACTCAATGCTCCTGAATTTAAGCAAACTCCAGGAGATAGTGGAGGACAGAGGAGCCTGGGACCTTCAGTCTATGGGGTTGCAAAGAGTTGGACAAGTCTTAGAAACTAAACAATAACAATAAGTAGACTGGTAACAGGGAAAGCAAATACTTTTAAAAATTCTACCTGAATAACATGGTAAGTAGAGTAAAATTAACCGCTATTTGAAAGGACATAGGAGCAGGATATGAAAGTGATCTTCCTTTTCAAGTTAGGATGATCTTTTTCAAAAGGAACACTTGCTGGATTAAAAAAAAAAAATGTACCCAAGTGATTTTTAAAAGCTGATCTCTTTAAGACTACATTTTAGGATACAATATATTAAAAATAGAACCAAATAATGAGAATGGAATTAAAATGTGCCAAATGCATAAAAACTTCTTTTAAAAGTGGTTTTTTGAAAGTGTCTAGGTCAAGGAAAGAATCCAGAATATAATAACAAGAAAATGCAATGAAAATATAAATGCAATATATAAGAAAGTATGGAATGTTGCCAAAAGAGCACTTAGGAGAAAAATTATCACTCAAAATACCTCTGTTTGTATGGAATAAAGGGAAAACAATGAAGTAAATCTCTACCTAAAGTGTTTAAGAAAAGAATAAAGCAACATGCCAAAAGAAAATAAGAAAAAAGGAAATGATAAGTATTCAATAGAAATATGTGGGAACAGTAAAAATAAAGGAATCCAATTCACAGTAAAGCAAACATTAAATAGTTAGAATAAATTCAAGAGCTGAAAAGCATGCTTATACTACCAACATTTATTGTGAGAACACTGAAATAAAAGGCAAAGCAAATGATATTTCTGAATATGAAGGCAATAACATTCCAAAATGTCACTAGTTCCCAACTTCCATTAAAGCAAAAGCATCAACATGATAGTCTAATAAGCTGAACAAAATTTTTTTTCTAAGAATGTATCTGATAGCATTCATGGGTCAGAATAGCAAAGGTTTTTCTGAAAAAGAGAATTGAGAGTTATTAACGTCCATGTATGAAAACTCAGAATAAAATGATAAAAAGAAAAAGAAGGTTCACTTTTTGTGGAAATAAAATAAAATGAATAAACTTGAAATATGTGAGAAATTTAAATATAAAAATTCATATTACAGAAAATAAGAAAAACGTTGACTGTTGACTAGAAGTTTGGATTGGTCACTTTGTAAGGAGAGGTGGTAGGGAGTATCAAAATGGTAAAAAGCCGCAGAGTTTTCTCTTCTGTACAAAGGAAAGAATGCAACTAAATTAAAAGGACAAATGCAGAAGCAGTTTCAGAAAAACTGAAAGCATTTTAAATCAGTCCTATATAAAAGCTTCATTTAGCATTTTAAGAAAATTTTCAACTACATAGCAAATAATTAAAGGATATTCAAAAATAGTTACTTATTTCAAAATATATTTATCAAACTCCTAGGTTCTCAGGATACTTATAAAAATATTATCACTGCCCTCAAGGAGCTTGCAGCTGCTAGCCATATAAACATATGGTAAATAAATGTAAATTAGAAGACTATTAAACCATTTTATACCTACTTAACTGGTATAATTAAAGCTAAATATAAATCCTTTGTATAGATGATTTTTTCAAAACCTTAATTCATTCAGATTACAGGTATCAATCCTCAAAGTCCATGTACATTTTGTACAAAATCCATATTAACTTTTGAAATATTAAAAACATTTATATTTGTGAAAGCATCATTTATGCAGAAATATTTATAGTTGATATTTTAATGTACATTCTTCTCAACTTTTTTGTATGTATCAGTTCAGTTCAGTTCAATTGCTCTGTCATGTCTGACTCTTTGCGACCCCATGAACTACAGCACACCAGGCCTCCCTGTCTATCACCAACTCCTGGAGTTTACAAAAACTCATGTCCATTGAGTCGGTGATGCCATCCAACCATCTCATCCTCTGTCGTCCCCTTTTCCTCCTGCCTTCAATCTTTCCCAGCATCAGAGTATTTTCCAATGAGTCAGTTCTTTGCATCAGGTGGCCAAAGTATTGAAGTTTCAGCTTCAACATCAGTTCTTCCAATGAATATTCAGGACTGATTTCCTTTAGGATGGACTGGTTGAATCTCCTTGCAGTCCAAGAGACTCTCAAGAGTCTTCTTCAACACCACAGTTCAAAAGCATCAGTTCTCAGCGTTCAACTTTCTTTATAGTTCAACTCTCACATCCATACATGACTACTGGAAAACTCATAGCTTTGACAAGACAACCTTTGTTGGCAAAGTAATGTCTCTGCTTTTTAATATGCTGTCTAGGTTGGTCATAACTTTTCTTTTTTATGCATATTATTTACCAAAATAAAAATCATAGAGTAATATTATTTCTAGTCTCTCAGTATTTGATTATGTAGTACATATACATATTTCCATATTAATAGTATCCTTTCAAATTATAATTTTCATTTATTTCAAATTTCATTGTAAAGATTTACCATAATGTATTTGATTAATCTCCTTGTTTTGGCTTTCTGTTTCTAGATTTTTTTACTATTATCTAATTGATTCATTCCGTAGGTGATTATTACATTAATTGAGGTCTTCGGTTTTGTGGACAGGTTGATGAGCACAGCACAGCTGGTGCTGTTTTCCATGAGGCTTGTATTTTTGGATTGCTGTGTTGATTATGTTCTTCTCTTTGGGCTCCAACTTGATAAGGGATGCCAACATGAGGACCACATTCTACTGTTGCAATATTCTACTTCTGAAGGGGATGCTACTAACATACTGTTAGACCTTGTTCCCTAGATAATCCTTGCTGCACTTCTCCCCATAGTCAGAGGAAAAAAAAAAAATCTGACCCTACATTAGAATCAGCTGTCTTTTTATTCCAGCCTATAGTTGAATTCTCTAAATAAGCCTTGCTTTCTATCTGCAGGATACTGTAAAGACCAATTTCATCATGCTTAACTTCTTTTTATACTTGGTCATGTTCAAAATGTGAATTCTTGCAAGCATCTAGCTGATTCCTACCTGTATTACTCAAATGCCTGGAAAAGCTTTTCTTTTTAACTTTCTCTCTGTCTCCTCCCAAGCTTTTTCATAGTGCCCTGTGAAATTCTCCCTATATTACATTACACACAGGTTTACATATATCCCCAAATGTTTATCCTTTTTAAACCTTTATTTCCTCTAAGGAAATCACTACTAGCCTCTTATAGGCTGTTCATTTTTCTTCAGTACCCAGCTACCTTAAGTTTGGATGAGAAATTGTTATTTGTAGGGTCATTATCATGTATTATTTTACATTTTCTTTTATCTCTCTTCCCCCAGGCAGTTGTTCTAATTTGTTTAATTTGTATGTTTGGTTTGTTAGTGTTCTTCCAAAAATATGCTTTCTGTGTGCATCAATTTTTAATATGGGCATTCCTTGTTTTATTGAGCTTTGCAGATATCGTGTTTTTCTTTTTTTATAAATTGAAGGTTTGCTGCAGCCCTATATTAAGCAAGCTTATCAGCAGCATTTTTCCAACAGCATTTGCTAATTTGGGGTTTCTGTGTCACATTTGAATAATTCTCAAAAATATTTAAAACTTTCTCATCATTATATTTGTCATGGTGATCTGTGATCAATGATGGTTGATGTTATGATTGTAATTATTCTGGAGCGCCATGAACCATGTGTTAAGAACATGGCCAACAATAAAATATTTTGTGTGTTCTGACTGTTCCATTGACCAGCTGTTCCCATCTCTCTCCCTATCTTGGCTTCCCTGTTGGGAAGGCAGAGATATTTAAAAATTGGGCTTCTCTATTCCCTGAGGCACAGCAATATTAAAATTAGGCCAAGCAATAATCCTACAGTGGCCTCTAAGAGTTCAAGTGAGAGGAAGAGATGCAATTCTCTCACTTGAAATCAAAACAAAAATGATCAAGCTTAGTGAGGAAGGTGCATTGAAAGCTAGGATAGGCTAAAAACCAGGCCTTTTGTACCAAATAGTTGGTCAAGTTGTGAATGCAAATGAAAAGTTCTTGAAGGAATTTTAAAGTGCTACACCTGTGGACACATGAATGATAAGAAAACAAAACAGCATTGCTTCTGATTTGGAGAAAGTTTTAGTGGTTTGGATAGAAGGTCAAACCAGCCACAATAGTCCCTTAAGATAAAACCTAATCCAGAATAAGACCTTCACTTTCTTCAAGTCTATGTAGGCTGAGAGAGGTAAGAAAGCTGCAGAAAATGTGTGAAGCTAGCAGAGGTTTGTTCACAAGCTTTAAGGAAAGATATCATCTCCATAACATCGAAGTACAGTGTGAAGCAACAGATGATGATGTAGAAACTGGAGCAAGTTATCCAGAAGATCTAGTTAAGCTTATTATTGAAAGTGGTTATACTAAACAAAAGCTTTTCAGTGTGGATGAAGCAGTCTTATATTGGAAGAATATGCCCTTGGGGATTTTCATAGCTAGAGAGGAGAAGTCAAACAAAGCCTGGTTTCAGTGGTTCAAAGGACAGGCTGACTCTTGATATGTGGTATGCACCATTCTGGAAATCCTAGGGCCTTTAAGAACTATGCTAAATTAACTCTACCTATGCTTTATAAATGGAAAAGCAAAGCCTGAATGATGACATATCTGCTCACAACATGGTTTACTAAATATTTTGAACCCACTGATGAGAACTACTACTCAGGAAGAAAGATTCTTTCAAAATATTACTGCTCATTGATAATGTGCCCAGTGACCCAAGAGCTCTGATGAAGATGTGCAAGGAAATTCATGTTGTTTTCATCCATTTTCATCCATTCTGCAGCCCATGGATCAAGGAGTCATGTCAACTTTCAAGTCATTATTTAAGAAATAAATTTTGTAAGCCTGTGGCTGCCATAGGTAGTGATTCCTCTGATTGATCTGAGCAAAGTAAACTGAACATCTTCTGAAAAGGATTCACCAACCTAGATGCCATTAAGGATATTTGTGACTCATGGAAGAAGTCAAAATGTCAACATTAACAGAAGTTTGGAAGAAGATTCCTACCCTCATGTATGACTGAGGAGTTCAGAAATTCAATAGAGAAAATAACTAGTTATGGTGGAAATAGCAAGAGACCTAGAATTAGAAATGGAGCCTGAAATTGTGACAGAATTGCTGCAGTCTCATGATAACCGACAGAGGACAAGGTGGTTAGATGGCATCACTGACTCAATGAACATAAGTTTGAGCAAGCTCTGGGAGATGATGAAGGACAGGGAAGCCTGGCATCCTGCAGTCCACGGAATTGCAAAGAGTTGGATACAACTGAACAACTGAACAACAAGATGATAAAATTTAATGAATGAGGAGTTGCTGCTTTGGATGACATAGAAGGTGATTTCTTGAGATGGAATCTTCTGGTGAAGATGTTGTGGAGATTGTTGAAACAACAGTAAAGGATTTAAACAGTGGCAGGATTTGAGAGCACTGACTCCAATTTTGAAAGAAGTTCTAAAATGCTAGATGCTCTAATGTGTTGAATGTTCTCAAATGGTACAAGGCTATCAAACAGCATTTCATACCACAGAGAGAATTCTTTCTTTTGTGTGAATGGGAGTTGACTGATATGGAAAATTTTATTTTCTTATTTTAAGAAATTAACCACAGTCACTCAGACCTTCAGCAACCAAAGCCTTGATCAGTCAGCAGCCATCAACATCAAGGCAAGGCCTTCCATCAGCAGAAAGACTAGGACTCACTAAAGGCTCAGATAATGCTTAGCATTTTTTAGCCATGAAGTATTTTTAAGTATGTATATTGTTTTTGAGACATAATGCTATCGCACACTTAATAGACTACAGTATAGTACAAAAATAACTTTTATAAGTATTGGGAAATCAAAGTATTCTTGTGACTCACTTTTATTGTGGCACTTGCTTTATTGTGGTGATCTGGAACCAAACCTGCAATATCGCCATGGTGTAGCTGTATATTTAAAGATATTGAACCGTGACGTCAGTAAGATGGCAGAATGAGATGTCCCAGGCATTGTTCCTCCTTATAAACACACATAAACAATGCTGTTTAGCCCAAAATAACTCTTGAGACCACTTAAAAATGTTCAACATTCCAGATAGGAAACAACAACAACAACAATGAGAAAAACCACTTTGAAACAGGTAGAAGAGCAGTTTCACTTTACCAGTATCAGCTCCTTCCCCAGGTAGGCACAGTTTGGTGCCAAGAGAGATCAACTAGGCCCAGGATTTCACACTTGAGGAGAAAGAGTAAGTTAGGCATGCATTTGACATCCCTGCCTTTAGAGATTATGCCCAAGAAATCTTCTGCAACCAGCAGGTAGCAAGCCCCAAGGCAGCTAAGAATAAAGAAAAGGGCTAGGCAGTTCCCTTTAGCCTGCAGGGCCCTGCTAAACAGAGAAGGTCCACAATTCTGAGATTTCTCTTTCAGGAGACAAGGAGAGAAGTGGACCTGGCAACCAGCCTCCTGTCATATCAGCCTGCTCCCTTCACTACAGTTCAGTCGCTCAGTCGTGTCCGACTCTTTGCAACTCCATGGATTACAGCACGCCAGGCCTCCCTGTCTATCACCAACTCCCGGAGTTCACTCAAACTCATGTCCATCAAGTCAGGGTTGCCATCCAACCATCTCATCCTCTGTCAGCCCCTTCTCCTCCTCCTGCCTTCAATCTTTCCCAGCATCAGGGTCTTTTCCAATGAGTCAGTTCTTTGCATCAGGTGGCTAAAGTATTGGAGTTTCAGCTTCAACATCAGTTCTTCCAAAGATTATTCAGTATTGATTTTCTATAGGATGGACTGGTTTGAACTCCTTGCAGTCCAAGGGACTCTCAAGAGTTTTCTCCATCACCACAGTTCAAAGGCATCAATTCTTTGGCTCTCAGCTTTCTTTAATGTCCAACTGTCACATCCATACATGACCACTGGAAAAACCACAGCTCTGACTAGGTGGACATTTGTTGGCAAAATAATGCCTCTGCTTTTTAATATGCTATCTAGGTTAGTCATTACTTTTCTTCCAAGGAGTAAGTGTCTTTTAATTTCATGGCAGCAGTCACCATCTGCAGTGATTTTGTTTGCTACTGCTAAGTCGCTTCAGTCGTGTCTGACTCTGTGTGACCCCATAGACGGCAGCCCACCAGGCTCCCCTATCCCTGGGATTCTCCAGGCAAGAACACTGGAGTGGGTTGCCATTTCCTTTTCCAATGCATGAAAGTGAAAAGTGAAAGTGAAGTCGCTCAGTTGTGTCCAACTCTTCGTGACCCCATGGACTGCAGCCTACCAGGCTCCTCCGCCCATGGTATTTTCCAGGCAAGAGTACTGGAGTGGGATGCCATTGCCTGTTCACTGTTTCCCCATTTATTTGCCATGAAGTGATGGGACCGGATGCCACGATCTTAGTTTTCTGAATGTTGAGTTTTAAGCCAACTTTTTCACTCTCCTCTTTCACTTTCATCAAGAGGCTCTTTACTTCTTCACTTTCTGCCATAAGGGGGGTGTCATCTGCATATCTGAGGTTATTGATATTTCTCCCAGCAATCTTGATTCCAGCTTGTGCTTCCTCCAGCCCAGTGTTTCTCATGATGTACTCTGCATATAAGTTAAATAAGCAGGGTGACAATATACAGCCTTGACATACTCCTTTCCTGATTTGGAAGCAGTCTCTTGTGCTCCCTTAGTGAAAAGTAATGGGTGCTCTCCATGGCTAGCCATGTGCTGCAAGACTGAGAGGAGGTGTGCAATACTGAGACCTCTCCACTAGGAAGGAGAGAGAGAGTGGACTTGGACTCAGCCTCCTGGCATTCCAGTCCACTTCCCCAGAGGAGAGGAGCGGGCAGACCTCAGCAGACTGCATGGCTTTGCAGGACTTAGAATGAGTGCTGTCATGAGACTTTACCTTTAAGAAGAAGGAAGAGAGACAGAGCTTGCACCCAGCTCCTTGGCATTTCAGTGCACTCCTGTAGGAAAGGAGAGTGATTAGTGTTCAGCAAGCAGTATGATTCTGTGAGATTAAGAGAAGAGGCCTCTTTCAGGAGGCTGGGAGACAAGGGAAGTTTGGGTGGCTGTGAGCAGCCAGCACATCTTTGCAGGGTAGCGAAAAGCATGTACAACCTAGCATCATCTCCTAACAGAGGAAGGGAAAGAGGTGGAACTTACACCCAATATCCTGGCATTTTAGAAATGAAAGAAAATATTTGCACATCATAAATCTCATAAAGGGATAATACACCAAATAAAGAACTCATACAGCTTAATTTCAAAAAAGAAAAGCAATTAAATTAAAAACAAGAACTGAATAGACATTTTCCCAAAGAAGACATACAAATTGCCAACATGTATATGAAAAAGTGTTAAAATTACTACTCACCTTGGAAACACAGATCAAACCAAATGAGTTATTGCTTCATAATTGTTAGAATGGTTATTTTTAAGAAGTCAAGAGATGACAAATAGTGAGGATGTAGAGAAAAGAGAACACTTGTGCACTATTGATAGAAATGTAAATTGGTGCAGACACTATGGAGAATATTATGGAGTTTCCTCAAAAAATTAAAAGTGGAACTAACATATGACCCAGCACTTCTACTTCTGGATATATATCTGAAGGAAATAAAATCACTATCTCTAAAACTTACCTTACCCCACTGTTAGTTGCAGCATTTTTTTCCATAGTTAAGACATGGAAATAACTTAAGGGTACATCAAAAGATAAATAAAGAAAACATGGTGTGTATGCACACACACAAGGAATATTACTCAGCCATTAAAAGAAGGACATTTTGCCATTTGTGACAACTTTGATAAACCTTGCAGACATTCTATGTCTGTTTCTGTGCATGGGCTCAGTCATGTCCGACTCTTTGCAGTCCCATGGATTGTAGCCCATCATGCTCCTCTGTTCAAGGAATTTTCCTGGTAAAGAATACTGGAATGAGTTGTCATGTCCTCCTCCAGGGAATCTTCCTGACCCAGGGATTGAACCTGCATCTTTTATCGGGGACAAGCTAAGAGTTATAAAATAATAAATGTTCAGGATTGTAGCATGGTGACTAAAATTATTGATAACAATGTTGTATTTGAAAGTTGCTAAGAGAGTAAATCTTACAAGTTCTCATTATAAGAAAAAAAGCAAAGAAAGTGGTCAAATAGCAAATTCCTTGTACATTGTCTTTGAAGGAGAACTGTAGGAAACATCATCTTATTCACAACATTCTAGTATTTGTAAAAATATTTCAGCAAAATATTTGAACTACTGTCTGTGAAGAACTTCCCTGTAGCACTGCTTCAGGCCAAATGCTAGCAGAATTGGCTCTCTTGCTTGTCAGGAAGGCCTTTTTTTGTCTGCATTGAGGCTAGAGATGGAAAGTTGGATACTACTGGCTTATTTGATTATTCTCCTGTTCAGCTTTGGCAAAATACACTTTAATAACAGGAAACACACTTTAACATAAGAAATAATAAGAATGAATTTCGTGTTAGCTTGAATTTGACTTCCTATTTTCTGTATAGTTACATGCAGGAATCTCAGAGGCCTGGGGTAGGAACATGCCTGTGGATATTCGAATGGCAGACATTCTTTAAATGTCTGTAGCCCACTAGACTCTTCTGTGCATGGGATTCTCCAGGCAAGAATACTGGAGTGGATTGGCATGCCCTTCTCCAGAGGATCTGCCCAACCCAGGGGTCGAACTCAGGTCTCCTGCATTGCAGGCAAATTCTTTACCATTTGAGCCATCAGGGAAGTCCAATTAAATAAGTTGTTTTAAATAGAAACACACTTGAAGCAAAATTATATAGTGATTGGTTGATGAAAATTTTGAAGTTAGAAGCTTTCAGTAACCTAACATATTTCACCTAGGACAGAGATTTCAGTATGAGCTAAAGCAAAATTCAGGGCAACTTTATAGAAAGTAACTACCATGAATAATGAAAAACTATTGTCTTTCTGGAAGGTTAACTGAAGTGTATTTCTGAGAAAAGCAAATACAATAAATACTTTCTTTTACTTTCAGTAGCAATAATACAATTTCTGCAGTTGTGTTCATATATTTGTACATGTTTGTATAACTGTGAAGAAAAGCATGGGAAGATATGCATGATGAATTTACTATCATTTGCCTCTGAGCAGTGAGAACAGAGTAGGTGAGGAAAGATTGTTAACTTTACCTCTTTATTGATTTTTTTTGATGTGACCATTTTTTAATATCTTTATTGAATTTGTAACAATATTGTTTCTTTTTTTTGTATATATATATTTTGGCTTTTTGTCGCTGAGGCATGTGTCATTTTAGCTCCCCATCCAGAGATTGAACTTGCACCCCCTGAACTGGAAGGCAAACTCTTAACTACTGAACTGCCAAGGACTGGATTGTTAACTTTAAAAATATAAACCTTTCTGTAAATTTTCTTATCACATACTACTTTTGCTATAAAATTTAAAAATTAATTGCCCAAGATCAGAGACTTAGTGACTAAAAGTGACATGACAATTTTCTTTTAGTTATTAATTTATGATTCATAATCTAGGGTTATTTTCACCACATCATATTGTCATTAATACTTGGGTGGATTTTATCAATACCTAAATACAATGAACAGAAAATAATATTGTGTTCTGATGTTCTATAGATGATGTGTAGATGTGCCTATAAGGGAATTTTATGAATTTCAAGTTCGGTCATATATTTATCCATTGTTTTCCCTTTTAAAGTTTAATGTAAAATAATACCAGCAGTATAGTAAGGAGGGTAATGTATTTCATTATACAGATTCCAAAAAATATCCTGTCCCTTTGTATAAAACCCTAATCAATATAATAATTTATAAAGAGTACTTCTTATTGAGTACTTGTTGAGTATTTATTAAGTCAGCTACTTGACGTATATAGTTCTATAATACTTTAGATGCTAATTTAAGGTTAATTTCTTCCTGAATTTTCTTTTGTATCTATTAAAGGAGGCAGCTTTGCTCATCCTTAGTCCCTCAGAGGAGATATGAAGAAGGGCAGGAGATGGAAATAGTTTACATATTTCTCTGATTTTTATGTCCCATAAGTCAGAGGCTTGAGAAATATTTGGATACTTTTCAAACTAGGCTTGGGAACTATGGAATGAGGTTCCTGACATTGTATAGGAGACAGGGATCAAGATCATCACCATGGAAAAGAAATGCAAAAAAGCAAAATGGCTGTCTGGGGAGGCCTTACAAATAGCTGTGAAAAGAAGAGAGGTGAAAATAGAAGGAGAAAAGGAAAGATATAAGCATCTGAATGCAGAGTTCCAGAGAATAGCAAGAAGAGATAGCCTTCTTCAGCGATCAATGCAAAGAAATAGAGGAAAAAAAAGAATGGGAAAGACTACAGATCTCTTCAAGAAAATTAGAGACACCAAGGGAACATTTCATGCAAAGATGGGCTCGATAAAGGACAGAAATGGTATGGACCTAACAGAAGCAGAAGATATTAAGAAGAGCTAGTAAGAATACACAGAAGAACTGTACAAAAAAGATCTTCATGACCCAGATAATCATGATGGTGTGATCACTCATCTAGAGCCAGACATCCTGGAATGTGAAGTCAAGTGGGCCTTAGAAAGCATCACTACCAACAAAGCTAGAGGAGGTGATGGAATTCCAGTTGAGCTGTTTCAAATCCTGAAAGACGATGCTGTGAAAGTGCTACACTGAATATGCCAGCAAATCTGGAAAACTCAGCAGTGGCCACAGGACTGGAAAAAGTCAGTTTTCATTCCAATTCCAAAGAAAAGCAATGCCAAAGAATGCTCAAACTACCGCACAATTGCACTCATCTCACATGCTACTAAAGTAATGCTCAAAATTCTCCAAGCCAGGCTTCAGCAGTACATGAACCGTGAACTTCCTGATGTTCAAGCTGGTTTTAGAAAAGGCAGAGGAACCAGAGATCAAATTGCCAACATCTGCTGGATCATGGAAAAAGCAAGAGAGTTCCAGAAAAACATCTATTTTTGCTTTATTGACTATTGCAAAGCCTTTGACTGTTGTGGATCACAATAAGCTGTGTAAAATTCTGAAAGATATGGGAATATGAGACCACTTGACCTGCCTCTTGAGAAACCTATATGCAGGTCAGGAAGCAACAGTTAGAACTGGACATAGAACAACAGACTGGTTCCAAATAGGAAAAGGAGTACATCAAGGCTGTATATTGTCACCCTGCTTATTTAACTTCTATGCAGAGTACATCATGAGAAACGCTGGATTGGAAGAAACACAAGCTGGAATCAAGATTTCCAGGAGAAATATCAATAACCTCAGATATGCAGATGACACCACCCTCATGGCAGAAAGTGAAGAAGAACTAAAAAGCCTCTTGATGCAAGTGAAAGTGGAGAGTGAAAAAGTTGACTTAAAGCTCAACATTCAGAAAATGAAGATCAGGGCATCTGGTCCTATCACTTCATGGGAAATAGATGGGGAAACAGTGGAAACAGTGTCAGACTTTATTTTTTTGGGCTCCAAAATCACTGCAGATGGTGATTGCAGTCATGAAATTAAAAGACATTTACTCCTTGGAAGAAAAGTTATGACCAACCTAGACAGCATATTCAAAAACAGAGACATTACTTTGCCAACTAAGGCCCATCTAGTCAAGGCTATAGTTTTCCCAGTGGTCATGTATGGATGTGAGAGTTGGACTGTGAAGAAGGCTGAGTGCCAAAGAATTGATACTTTTGAACTGTGGTGTTGGAGAAGACTCTTGAGAGTGCCTTGGACTGCAAGGAGATCCAACCAGTCCATTCTGAAGGAGATCAACCCTGGGATTTCTTTGGAAGGAATGATGTTAAAGCTGAAACTCCAGTACTTTGGCCACCTCATGCGAAGAACTGACTCATTGGAAAAGACTCTGATACTGGGAGGGATTGGGGGCAGGAGGAGAAGGGGACGACAGAGGATGAGATGGCTGGATGGCATCACTGACTCGATGGACGTGAGTCTGAGTGAACTCCGGGAGTTGGTGATGGACAGGGAGACCTGGCGTGCTGCTATTCATGGGGTTGCAGAGTCGGACATGACTGAGCAACTGAACTGAACTGGGTCATATCAAATACTATTAGGTCTCTCCAGTATCTCTTTTTTCCTTCTTCCATAAGAAGAGTTCACTTTTAGTTCTAGATACTTCTGTCCTCCAAAATAACTGTAGGCTAGCCCTATTTATCTCTTCAAGAAAATTAGAAATACCAAGGGAATATTTCATGCAAAGATGGGCATAACAAAGAACAGAAATGGTAAGACCTAACAGAAGCAAGTGATATTAAGAAGAGATGGGAAGAATACATAGAAGAACTATACAAAAAAAGATCTTTATGACCCAGATAATCATGATGGTAGGATCACTCACCTAGAGCCAGATATCCTGGAATGCGAAATCAAGTGGGCCTTAGGAAGCATCACTATGAACAAAGCTAGTGGATGTGATGGAATTCTAGTTGAGCTATTTCAAATCCTAAAAGATGAATCCTAAACGTGCTGCACTCACTATGCCAGCAAATTTGGAAAGCTCAGCAGTGGTCACAGGACTGGAAAAGGTCAGTTTTCATTCCAATCCCAAAGAAAGGCAATGCCAAAGAATGTTCAAACTACCATATAATTGCACTCACATGCTAACAAAGTAGTGCTCAAAATTTTCCAAACCAGGTTTCAACAGTTCATGAACCATGAACTTCCAGATTTTCAAACTGGATTTAGATAAGGCCCCATGGACTGTAGCCTCCCAGGGTCCTCCCATGGGATTTTCTGGGCAAGAGCACTGGAGTGGGTTGCCATTTCCTTCTCCAGATGATCTTCCCCACCCAGGGATCAAACCTGGGTCCCCTACATTGTAGGCAGACGCTTTACTGTCTGAGCTACCAGGGAAGTCCTTTAGAAAAGGCAGTGAACCAGAAATCAAATTGTCAACATCAGTTGGATCATCAAAAAGAGCAAGAGAGGTCCAGTAAACATCTACTTCTGCTTTATTGACTATGCCAAAGCCTTTGACTGTGTGGATCACAACAAATTGTGGAAAAGTCTGAAAGGGATGGGAATACCAGACCACCTGACCTGCCTCTTGAGAAATCTGTATGAAGGTCAGGAAGCAACAGTTAGAATTGGACAAGGAACAATGGACTGGTTCCCAATTGGAAAAGGAGTAAGTGAAAGCTGTATATTTTCACCCTGCTTATTTAACTTATATTCAGAGTACATCATGCAAAATGCCAGGCTAGATGAAACAAGCTGGAATAAAGTTTGCTGGGAGAAATATCAACACATCAGATATGCAGATGACACCACCCTTATGGCAGAAAGCGAAGAACTAAAGAGCCTCTTGATGAAAGTGAAAGAGGAGAGTGAAAAAGTTGACTTAAAACCCAACATTCAGAAAACTGAGATCATGGCATCTGGTCCCATCACTTCATGGCAAATAGATAGGGAAACATTGGAAACAGTGACAGACTTTATTTTTTTTGGGGGGGGGGGCTCCAAAATAATTTCAGATAGTGACTGCAGCCATGAAATTAAAAGATGCCTGCTCCTTGGAAGAAAAGCTATGACCAACTTAGACAGAATAATAAAAACACAGACATTACTTTACCACCGAAGGTCCATTGAGTCAAAGCTATGGTTTCTCCAGTAGTCACTTATGGATATATGAGGGTTGGACTATAAAGAAAGCTGAGGGCTGAAGAATTGGTGCTTTTGAACTGTGGTGTTGGAGAAGACTCTTGAGAGTCCCATGGACTCTAAAGATATCCAACCAGTCCTTCCTAAGGGAAATCAGTCCTGAATATTCATTGAAAGGACTGATGCTGAAGCTGAAACTCCAATACTTTGGCCACCTGATGCAAAGAACTGACTCATAGAAAAGACCCTGATGCTTGGAAAGACTGAAGGCAGGAGGAGAAGTAGACGACAGAGGATGAGATGGTTGAATGGCATCTCTGACTTGATGGGCATGAGTCTGAGCAAGATCGGGGAGTTGGTGATGGACAGGGAAGCCTGCCATGTTGCAGGCCATGGGGTCACAGAGTTGGACATGATTGAGTGACTGAACTGAACTGATTTTCAAACCAGCTGTGGTCATGGAAAGAAATTTTGTCCAAGGTAGAGATTCCTACAGCAGATTTGGGCACTTCCCTTCAAATAGGTCTGTGTGTTGCTCTGTTTATTTTGTCTCTTCTGTCTTCCTAACATTCAGAATGTGGCCTTGATGGCTGAAGCCAGCACAGCCATCTCTGACTATGGTGATGGTGATGGTGGCCTTGGTTGGTGAAACAACATGGTAGAAAGATTTGGTGGAACAGATACACCTTCATTACTCCTGGACAGTCTACTTCTGACTTTTGCTTGAGAGAGCCTGTACTTTTATTTAACCATGGTTGGTAGCTTAGATGGCAAAGAATCTGCCTGCAATGCAGGAGACTCAGGTTCGATACCTGGGTCAAAAACATCTCCTGGAGAAGGGAATGGCTACCCACTCCAGTATTCTTGCCTGGAGAATTTCATGGACGATGGAGCCTGGTGGGCTACAGTCCATGGGGTCGCAAAGAGTTGGACAAGACTGAGTGACTAATACTTTCACTTTTTTCACTATCCTCAGCTTAGCTTATTCCTAACTGATACATGGATATGTAGGGGGAAAAGGGAAATAGAAAAAAAAGAAGAGAGAACAGGCGTTTCTCACGCAGACCCCAGGGATGTTTTCTACAACTAGGAACTCAAGGTGGCGCAGATGGGACCTGCATTCTTTCTAAGCCAGCAAAGAATGACTTCATGGTACACTTATGAGGGTGGATCCCAGGCAACCTCACAACAGATGCTATGCTTGATGAAGAACAGAGAAACACTATAAACACTATACCTTATGTATGATGTGATTCTGGGAACAAATACTTTTAAATATTCAAATCATAGTGTGTGTTTGGTATTTCTTTTCTCTTTTAGCAGTATAAAATGAACATGGTGCCAACACCTGCATAAATTATTTCATCTAATATTTATAATTCTTATAAGATAGGGATTCATACTAATAAAGAAAACCGAGAGTTAGGACTTCCTGGTTGTCCAGTGGTTGGGACACCACACTTCCATTTCAAAGGGCATGGTTTGATACGTGGTTGGGGAGCTAAGATCTTGCATGCTGTGTGGAGTGGCGGAAAAAAAAATGAAAAGATTAAAGAGTTTAAGTAATTTACCTAAGGTCACATAGCTATAAAAATCATAAGCAAGCTAGCTTTCAAACACAGGTCCATCTCTTTCTGAGCTTCATAGTTGAAAACATGAATAAAAACAAAGTTACTTTGGATATGTTAGAAATTATTAAAGGAATATATTAACAAAATTCTAAATCATTGAATTCTTAATTGAAAAATGATACAGCATATTGATTAAATGTATACAATATGTACAAATACAAGTTAATTACTTAAAGAAATCCTAAAGAGGAAAAGAGTATTTTCATATTTTATATGCATTTTAGCAAGTGAAACTCTTGTTTAGTAGATCTAGTAGTCTAATATCATTAGTACGAAGAAAATATCTATCTATATATGGCAACCCACTCCAGTATTCTTGCCTGGAGAATCCCAAGGACAGAGGAGCCTGATGGCCTGCCAGCTATGGGATCGTACAGAGTTGGACACGACTGAAGCAACTTAGCAGCAGCAGCGGCAGCATCTATCTAT
Organism: Redunca redunca; assembly: GCA_006410935.1. Taxonomy (NCBI): domain Eukaryota; kingdom Metazoa; phylum Chordata; class Mammalia; order Artiodactyla; family Bovidae; genus Redunca; species Redunca redunca. The sequence goes on from SJYQ01001691.1 coordinate 710,710, forward strand.
CTATTTATCTATCTTCTATCTAAAGTAAGGGCCAAGAGGAGCTACTCCACATTCAAGGTCAGGAGGAGGGACCTCATCCAAGGTAAGGGGCAATGGCTGCACTTTGCTGGAGCAGCTGTGAAGAGATACCCCACGTCCAAGGTAAGAGAAACCCAAGTAATAAGGTAAGTATTGCAAGAGGGCATCAGACGGCAGCCACACTGAAACCATAATCACAGAAAACTAGCCAATCTGATCACATGGACCACAGCCTTGTCTAACTCAATGAAACTAAACTGTGCCATATGGGGCCACCCAAGATAGATGGGTCATGGTGGAGAGGTCTGACAGAATGTGGTCCACTGGAGAAGGGAATGCAAACCACTTCAGTATTCTTGCTTTAGGAACCCCATGAACAGTATGAAAAGGCAAAATGATAGGATACTGAAACAAGAACTCCCTGGGTCAGTATGTGCCCAGTATGGTACAGGAGATCAGTGGAGAAATAACTCCAGAAAGAATGAAGGGATGGAACCAAAGCAAAAACAATACCTCCTCTAGGCCCTCCTGTGCCCGCACAGCCATGGCTCCTTGGATGTGGGGATGGTCCTCCCGGCTGCCGCCCCTGGCCGCAGCCGGGGTATAGCTCCTCCCTGCTGCTGCCCCTGATCTCGGACACGGGGTAGCCCTTCTTGGCTGCCACTCCTGACCTTGGTCACAGGGTAGCTCCTCTCAGTCATTCCTGCGCCGTTGCAGCCTGGCACTCTTGGCTTCTGCCCCAGACCTCGGACTTGGGGTAACTCCTCTTGGCTGCCACCCCTCGGGCATGGGGTCCTACTGGTCTGCCCATGACCTGGGATGTGGGGAGTCCAAAAGAGTCTGAAATAGAGTGCTTGGATGCAATCTCAAAAATGATAGATTGATCTGTGTTTGTTTCCAAGGCAAACCATTCACTATCACAGTGATCCAAGTCTATGTCACAATAAGCAATGCTGAAGAAGCTGAAGTTGAACGGTTCTATGAAGACTTACAAGACCTTTTAGAACTAACACCCCAAAAAGATGTCTTTTTCATTATAAGTGACTGGAATGCAAAAGTAGGAAGTTAAGAAACACCTGGAGTAATAGGCAAATTTGGCCTTGGAATATGGAATGAAGCAGGGCAAAGGCAAATAGAGTTTTGCCAAGAGAATGCACTGGTCATAGCAAACACCCTCTTCCAACAACACAAGAGAAGACTCTACACATGGACATCACGAGATGGTCAACCCTGAAATCAGATTGATTATATTCTTTGCAGCCAAAGATGGAGAAACTCTATACAGTCAACAAAACAAGACTGGGAGCTGACTGTGCCTCAGATGATGAACTCCTTACTGCCAAATTCAGACTTAAATTCAAGGAAGTAGGGAAAACCATTGACCATTCAGGTATGACCTAAATCAAATCCTTTATGATTATACAGTGGAAGTGAGAAGTAGGTTTAAGGGACTAGATCTGATAGACAGAGTGCCTGATGAACTATGGACTGAGGTTCATGACATTGTACAGGAGACAGGGATCAAGACCATCCCCATGGAAAAGAAATGCAAAAAAGCAAAATGGCTGTCTGAGGAGGCCTTCCAAATAGCTGTGAAAAGAAGAGAAGCAAAAAGCAAAGGAGAAAAGGAAAGATATAAGCATCTGAATGCAGAGTTCTAAAGAATAGCAAGGAGAGATAAGAAGACCTTCCTCAGCTATCAATGCAAAGAAATAGCAGAAAACAACAGAATGGGAAAGACTAGAGATCTCTTCAAGAAAATTAGAGAGACCAAGGGAACATTTCATGCAATGCTGGGCTTGATAAAGGACAGAAATGGTCTGGACCTAACAGAAGCAGAAGATATTAAGAAGAGGTGGCAAGAATACACAGAAGAACTATACAAAAAAGACCTTCATGACTCAGATAATCACGATGGTGTGATCACTCATCAGGAGCCAGACCTCCTGGAATATGAAGTCAAGTGGGCCTTAGAAAATATCACTACGAACAAAGCTAGTGGAGGTGATGGAATTCCAGTGGAACTATTTCAGGTCCTGAAAGATGATGCTATGAAAATGTTGCACTCAATATGCCAGCAAATTTGGAAAACTCAGCAGTGGCCACAGGACTGGAAAAGCAGTTTTCATTCCAATACCAAAGGAAGCAATGCCAAAGAATGCTCAAAGTACTGCACAATTGCACCCATCTCACACACTAGTAAAATAATGCTCAAAATTCTCCAAGCCAGGCTTCAGCAATATGTGAACCATGCACTTCCTGATGTTCAAGCTGGTTTTAGAAAAGGCAGAGGAACCAGAGATCATATTGACAACATCAGATGGATCATTGAAACAGCAAGAGAATTCCAGAAAATTATCTATTTTTGCTTTATTAACTATACCAAAGCCTTTGACTGTGTGGATCACAATAAACTGTGGAAAATTCTGAAAGAGATGGGAATACCAGATCACCTGACCTGCCTCTTGAGAAATCTGTATGCAGGTCAGGAAGCAACAGTTAGAACTGGACATGGAACAACAGACTGGTTCCAAATAGGAAAAGGAGTATGTCAAGGTTGTATATTGTCACTCTGCTTATTTAAATAACATACAGAGTACATCATGAGTGACACTGGGCTGGAAGAAGCACAAGCTGGAATCAAGATATCTGGGAGAAATATCAATAACCTCAGATAAGCAAATGATACCACCCTTATGGCAGAAAGTGAAGAGGAGCTAAAAAGCCCCTTGGTGAAAGTGAAAGTGGAGAGTGAAAAAGTTGGCTTAAAGCTCAACATTCAGAAAACAGAGATCATGGCATCTGGTCCCATCACTTCATGGGAAAGAGATGGGGAAACAGTGGAAACTGTCAGATTTTATTTTGGGGGGCTCCAAAATCACTGCAGATGGTTATGGTAGCCATGAAATTAAAAGACTCTTACTCCTTGGAAGGAAAGTTATGAAAAACCTAGACAGCGTATTAAAAAGCAGAGACAGTAGTTTGCCAACAAAGGTCCGTCTAATCAAGGTTATGGTTTTTCCAGTGGTTATGTATGGATGTGAGAGTTGGACGGTGAAGAAAGCTGAGCACTGAAGAATTGATGCTTTTGAACTGTGGTGTTGGAGAAGACTCTTGAGAGTCCCTTGGACTGCAAGGAGATCCAACCAGTCCATCCTAAAGGAGACCAGCCCTGGGTGTTCATTGGAAGGACTGATGCTAAAGTTGAAACTCCAATAATTTGGCCACCTCGTATGAAGAGTTGATTCATTGGAGAAGACTCTGATTCTGGGAAGGATTGGGGGCAGGAGGAGAAAGGGACAACAGAGGATGAGATGGCTGGATGTCATCACTGACTCGATGCACATGAGTTCGGGTGAACTCTGAGTGTCGATGGACTGGGAGGCCTGGCGTGCTGCAATTCATGGGGTCACAAAGAATTTGACACAAGTGAGCAACTGAACTGAACTATCTAAAGTAATGGTACTTATACAGATAATTGGTAAGAATATGTTCTTTAACATGATAATATGTATAGAGAATAAGGGTTTTATAATAAAAAGGTTGTAGTCACTCAGTCGTGCCCACCCTTTTGCAACCCCATGGAATGTAACCTGCCAGGCTCCTCTGTCTATGTATCTTCAGGCAAGAATACTGTAGTAGGTTGCCATTCCCTTCTCCACGGGTCTTCCCCAACTATGGATCGAACCTGAGTCTCCTGCATTGCATTCTTTACTGTCTTGGTCATTAGGGAAATCCCCTAAGTGTTATATCTCAATGTTTTTCCAAATTAAAAAATCTGACTGGATTCTCCATTTTTTCAATGTTTATAGGAAATAAAATCTCATGAGCTCTGAGAAACTTAAAGTCCAGAAAATTTGGGAAGCAACTTTTGGTTTACTAGATTTTAATTGCCATTGTGATTCTTATTGCCCAGTGTGGTTCATTACAGGGAAATAGCTCTGCTCCCACTTTCCAAGGTCCAATAGTTACTTTCTATTCCTAGCTCGCAAAGCTGTTCTACTTAGTATAGATACCCCAGTGATAACATATTGCTCCCAAACTTCATTTTGTAGCAGCAATCTTATGTCCTAGTTATGTGCAGGATCACTTGTTTCCACTGGTATGACAACTCCTTTCTTTGACTACTGATCTACTGGAATAAGTTTCTCAACCTGGTAGCAGATGTGTTTTACTTTTTTTTTTTTTTTAAAGCTGGACTCCTACTGTATCCAACGTGGAAGAATCATTTCTCTGGAAGTCAGTGTTTCCAGCTTTAATGAAACCAAATTTGAGGAGGATAGGAAGCACTGATTTCAAATTGGTTGTTGAAGCTAAAGATGAGTAGGATGAGTGATGTCACTCCTAATTTCCCATCTTTGTTCATGAACCCATGCATTCTATCTTATGGGATACTGTAGCATACAGTAGCCATCAGGTTAAGCATCTTGAAGTATATTTCTCTGTTCTTGCAGGGTGTTATTTCTAAGCTAATATATCACCTATAGCCAAGGTCTACTTCATCACTTTCTGGCTATGAATGGTATTTGGTTTGTAATCCCTGCAGATGTCATTTCCCTAATCCACTTGTTCCTAAAATTCCCATCTTCTTCACATCCTTGACCAACCAGTTAGGTAGTGAGGCACTGCCCATGAACCTGTGCAAATCCTTATCATGGGACAGTTTTATTTTTACAAAAAGTAGCTGATCAAGTATACAGCAGGAAGCTCTGTGCCTTGATTTGTCTTTCAGGGTTACTCCTTACAGGGGCTGCAGTTCAGTAGCGGTCATCAGTCATCTTGGACTTGTATGTCAGACAGTCTCAGTCCACGAACCAAGCTTGTGTTTTTTCTTCCTCTGATAGGTGATCATAGGGAACTCTCTATGAAGCCATAGGTGTGAGCTAAGAAAGAGACATAGAGGTAAAAATAGTAGGTGACATGGAGATCTGGACCACTTATTTGTGCAGCTCACTTAAGTTCTTTAGCCTTCATTGCAGTCCTAGATATACTGTTTGTGTTTTAGGATATATTTCTTTTTGGCTCACGCCAATTTATGACTTTGTATAATTGGGAGCACTCAGTTATCATGGACTGGAGTGTGTAAGATTCATCAACCAACAGTGTGCCCATTCTGACTTCCAAGTCAGAAATTGGAAAGCAATCACAAAACAGGCTTGGGTCAGAACTCCTTTTATCACATAACCCTATACACCATTTACCCTAATAGGTGGGTTATGCTATTTGAAAATCCAGCAATCTTCCATAGGATATTTGGTATTCTTTATTCAGTTGTGTTTACTGATAAAAAGTAGGAGGAGCCTTTGGGGAAGGGCTGGGGACTGCACTGACTTGTCCTCACCTGTTCTCCTTTATGATTACAGGATGGCAGCTGTGTTTCTAGGCCTTAGATACAAATATTACAATGCCAGCATATATGTCCTCATTTATAAAGTAAAGAAACTTAAGTAAAGAAACTCTCCTTGGAAGTCCTCAGAAGACTTTCCTTCATTTTTATTGGCCAGAATTATGTTAAATGCCCTTGCTAAAACCGGCTATTGAGAGGGGAATGGAGGTTTCACGACTGGCTTAGTTCAATCAAGATTTATTCCTGAAGTTGGAAACAGGGCCAGTTTCATCCGAATTCAAAAGATGAAAAAAAATTTGTTAACACATCTAAATTTATTCAAGTATTCTCAGATATTATCCTTAAAACAATCACCAGCAAGTTTTCTATCAATTAACACGTAGCCCACATGGCCTAGGATAGAAACCACAAGACTTTTTACCCTCTTATGCACCAATATATGTTAGAATGGGCTTCCCTTGTAGCTTAGTTGGTAAAGAATTTGACTGCAATGCAGGAAACCTGGGTTCGATCCCTGGGTTGGGAAGATCCCCTGGAGAAGGAAATGGCAACCCACTCCAGTGTCCTTGCCTGGAAAATCTCATGGACAGAGGAACCTGGTGGATTGCAGTCCATGGGGTCGCAAAGAGTCGGGCACGACTGAGCGACTAACACACATGTTAGAATACAGAACAATGAATATTTCTGTGAAAAGAAAGAAAAAAAATAAGCCTGATCACTGTTTAATGCTTGTTAGTATGCAAACAAAATGATATAATACAAAATGCTATAAAAATCTGTATGTCTGATGGAAGTTTTATTGTAGTAAGTTTTTGTTTTAATGCTGTTCCCAACAAGTGAACCACTCTAGTTAAGAAAGTTAATTTATCTGAGTGGATCTGTTAGCATCATTTGACAGCAGAACAACAACAAAGAGTGATTGTAAATTGTTCAGAAGATATTTTTAATACCCTCTCCACATGCACACAAGCACACACTCTATTCCAGGATAGAAAATTTTCTGTATGATACTTAGAGACTTAGCTGACCTGAATGTGAGTTATTTTCACACGTGCTTAAAAAGTTTGATCTCTGGGTTGGGAAGATCTCCTGGAGAAAGGAACAGCTACCCACTCCAGTATTCTGGCCTAAAAATTCCTTGGGCTGTATAGTCCATGGAGTCGCAAAAAGTCAGACAAAACTGAGCAACTTTCACTTTTCTAGAAGATAAGCTAGGAGGACATCCTTAGGCTCAGCATCCTTATTACTGACTGGGTGCCTGTAGAGCTGTTAATAATCCTGAAGACCAGGTTGCTTTCAGCCTCCTTAAAGTGGAAGGACTATGGTATTGTTATTATAGTATTATTTAGCTTAAACCAGATGCAAAGTGCATGAATTTGTCAGACAAAGACTGCCATCAGAGATTAAGGAATATTATCTTTTAGAAATACTATGTTCTGCTTTTGTGAATAGCACAGTCTCACGACTGGTTCTTTGTAAACATTTTCTAAAAAGATAAAGCATTTGTGACTTCAAATTGCACCCATTTTGAAAAACCTGAAAGCTGTTTCAGAAAGGAAATGCCAAATTTATTGCAAGTCAGTACAAAAGGAAACACTTGTCTGTTGAATATGTTTCACAGAACTGAATAGTTAGTTGTCTTTTCAGGTATAAAATAATAGCCTGATGTTTTCGTACATTGTATTTTGATGGCAGGTTATCTATGGAGCCAATAGAAAATCAAATATGGCTTTGTGAAACTGCAAGATTTTCCAACACACTTCTACTGGATGACTGAAAACAAACAAACAAGTGAACAAATAAACACACAAATTTTTACAATGAAGTGATTTGAGAACTGCTGACTCTAGTTAGCTATTTTCTTTCTTGCAATATTTAAAAAACAACTTATGAGTCCATGGTTTTATTGATTTTATTTGCATTATACAAAGTGATATATTATTATTAGGCAGATGTAAATTGTTACATATATCCCAGGTAGGGCAAGATTTGCTTTTTCTCTTATAGAATACATATCTTAAAAAAGAACAGTCAACAATTCAATGTTTAGGTCCCAGAGTATCTGCATTACTGCAGGCTATATCAGTAAAAGAGAATAATTCTAGGTTTGTGCCCTGAGTCTTTATTGAGATTATTGTTTGTAAATTGATTGTTGATTGCTATAGTGAAAGTGGAGTGGGTGTTCAAGATTTATTTGACTTGATTTTCTCCATGAACTGTGGAAAATATGGCCTCCGTGGCTTGAGAGGAAGGATAAATGTTTCTGACTCTATATTGTAATATCTTTTCTATGGCAATCTTGCCAGATCAAGGGTTAAACAGATTCATTTTCAGGGTTAACATACAACTAAGTTTCTGTAAACCCCATTTTTTCTCCCTACAATAAGGAAAATAAAGATGGTGAGAAGAGGATTACAAGCAAATTAGTTCCTTTGAAAAATGGAAATCACCATTCCTCTGATTCGGGGTAGGCCAACTCAGTACCAATTGGTACCTGTTGCCATGGGTCTTCTGAGAGAGAAGAATAGCAGAATTTAGTATGTGGTTACCTTATGCGTTGTTACTGTGGAATATCAGAATTAAAATCAACGTGTGATGGAGGGTCTCAATGAGGCTAACCTGCAAGACAAGAAGATGAAATCATAAAGGACCAAAAGATTAATTAAGGGAAACCTGGCCTTTTTCTCAGTCTCTGGTGCTTTCCCTGCTCTCCCACCTTTGCTCCCCCCTACTTCCACTGTACACTCTACTGAGGTAAAGTCATCCATCATTTCTTGCATGTCTGCTTCCCAAGTCTGGTCATAAGTGACCAAGATACCTTCTTTTTTGTGAAGAGCAGCACTGTTAGTCTACAGAGCAGATGGGCAGCTCAGTTTGAACAAAATTTCAAGCTAACTATGGAAGTTGACCCCATCCCTCTGAGAATGACCAGTCAGACACAGCTGCTAGATTTATTCACCTGAAGTTCAACTAGGCTCTCTTCTGGATCTCACTCTTTACAGTCAAATTTAAAGTGAAGAAAAACAACAATGGAAAAGTTACTTTGACTTGAAATCTAATTGGCATGAAGGTCTAAATTGATTGATTTGCTATCTTCTTTACAATTGCCTATGAATACCTTCCTGGCAAACTTTTTACATTTTAAACTCTGTTCAGAAAACTATCATTTTTCACCACTAATTAACCCTCCTGTCCAAGTTCTATATTTGTGCCAACTACACTATTATCCTCTCCATTTCCTAAGTGAACTATTTGATGTTATTCCTTCTTTCACTCATTACATGTATACTTTCCAAAGCCTGGACAGTCATCCTTTACAAGAAATTTTAGATTTATGCTTTCCTCCCCAATTTCCCTGTTAGCACTGAGATACAGGCTCCTAACTCACAATACCAAAACCTTCTACCTGGTGTTCATCTCTAGTCCCTTTTTGTTGTATCACATTTGCTCATAGAATAAGCACATCATCTATTATAATAATTGATGATGTTAAAAGTTTGAGCAACAAGAGATATTTTGTGGGTTTTATTATCTGGTTTTATGAGAGATTATATAGTGACAGTGAGCAAGTCAGGTAACCCTATGTGCCCCAATTTTTTATCTGTTACCTGAGGTTAATGATGTGTATTGTTGTCGTTGTTCAGTTGCTAATTCTGTCTGACTTTGAGACCCCATGGACTGCAGCATGCCAGGCCTCTCTGTCCTTCACTATCTCTTGGAGTTTGTTCAAATTCATGTCCATGGAGTCGGTGATGCAGCCTAACCATCTCATCTAATATGATCTATCTTAGAGAGTTTCTAGAAGGATTTTAAGAAAACTTCTTTAATGTATTTCTCACACGAGAAGAGCTACATGTGTCTGTTGTTTTTGTTGGATGTTTTTTATAAAAAATTCCACTTTTATACAGACTGATTAAAAGTCTAGTAGTTTTCTGCCAACTCTTGGATACAGTTTTTAATATGGTTGTATAAACTATTATTTTGTCTTTCCTTGCCTAAGCATTGTTCATCTTTCTCCTTAGCTCCAGTTAAACACTCCGCTGCAGTCTCTATTCTTCCCTAGAAACCCAAGATTCAAGCCCAACCTTGTGAGTATTATCATTATTTAGAAATTCATCCCCCTTCTTTTATAAGTAAGCTTTGTCTCACCTACTTCACACAATATTCTTGGAGGAATCCACGGTGGTTCTATATTGTTCCACAACTTAAAAAATTAAACATACAGCTTGTTCCTTCTGGTTATTTAGAGATTTGTGATAGCACTGCTCTCTAGTTTTTGCATTTATTCAGGTCTTCTCAAATAGGTTATAAGTTCTCTGAGGGTAAGAACCATGTCTTCTGCCGTCTTCTGTATCTACATTGCCAGGAATAATAAAGCAAACGGTTAAGTGACTAATAAGCACTTGTCAAATTTAGTTGACAATTTGGAAGTTTTCTATTGACATTCCTTTGTATATACATTCTTGGAAAAAGTCCAGAGAGAGGGAAAATAAACCTTTTGATTTGACTTTTTATAGTTTAAAGTAGCTAATTAAAAAGAAAATTCCCTACTTAAGAAACTGGCAAATTAGGGAGAATGTGTTTGTCAAGAAAAGAAAAAAAATTTTAACCTTGTGAAAGGCCATTTTCCTTTCTCCCCCTATAGTTCTCAACCACTTGCTTGATCCTCTCTTTTCTCCCCAGTTCTTTCATCTAACCAGACCCTTCAGTGGGGTTCCTTCCCATCTTCCAAGCTCATGCCTGCCATTCTCCCTTTTCTTACAACCAAGCTACGTTGCCTGCTTTCTATTCCTTAAACACACTTGGTTCTTTCCAGAGACTTTAGGACTTCTGCATTTATATTTCTGTTGGCCTAGAATGCTCTTCTTCTGACTCTTCTGTCTACTTCTTCCTTACATTCTTCTAGCAAAACTCAAGGGTACCTTTTCAGGAATCACCTCCATGACCACCACGTTCAAGAAAAGGTGTTATTCTTTTCCCATCATCCTCTGTCATATGACCCTGTTTATTTCCACTCCAGCCCTGGCCACAACCTGGGCTCATCATGTCTACTTTCTCCTTGCTGCTGTCTTCTTACACCGGTGTGTATGCTTCACAGTGGCAGGGACCTTAGTCTCCATGTTTATTACAATGCTTCTTGTACTTTATAAGAACACCTGATATACAGTGGGCACTCACTTGATAATTTAATGAACAATAAACTTATAATAATAAGTTTAAGCTGCAAAAATATATATATTATCTATTGAGGTATAAAATAAATATTCTTAAAAGGGCTGTAGTGAGGCATGGGGATACAAAATACTGAATGCTTACATATTTGCCCACAGAGAGAAAAGGGGTCTGGAGTGAAGCTAGTATCATGTAATAAGCCAATTACTTTGATGAAGCAAGGTTTCATTTCTCCCCAGCTGTGAAAGGACTAATGGATCTTGGGTATATGTGTTTTTCTCCCATGCGTTTCCTGTCTATTGTGTAACAGATGAAATGAAGAGAATTATTTTAATAGCTGCTAATGTTTTCAAGCAAGAGTAAAACATGCCTTGCCCTCAGAGCTTGCCAGGGTTTCTGACTAACTCTGCCAGTTAGTGTAGAGAGGAAATAAAATTTACCTCTGCAATTTCTGCAGACTCTCATAGATGTGGAAACAAAACAATGTCTTAGCTTACGGTGTAAGAATTTACGGCATGACATTTAATATATAAATTATGTACTCTTACTAATCTAGGGAGACTTATATACTTACTTTTTTGCCCTCTTGCTATCCCTGTTTATCTCCCGCTGTCAGTTCTCCATTTCTCCCAATATACAGTTCTCAATCTCCAATAAAAGTCTGATGTTTATTCTTTCCTCCAAGTCTTGGCTGACATTACTTCCCTGGCCTACATTCACCAACTTTATTTCAAGGTCCAGTCCAAGTCCTCTGTCTTCTCTGAATTGTTCTTTTCTAATCTTATCTTTTGAATTTTTTTGCTTGTGCCCTAAATCATTTGATGTTAACATTTCCCACTTAAAAAAGAGAAAGTCTTTATGTATTCCTTCTCTAATAAAGATTTGAAGATTCTCTAGGGAAGAAACTATTCCATATATATCTTTTTCAACCCCTGTAACTCCTAGCACTGTCTACATTCATCACATGTTGGTGCTCATTAAATATACATAGAATTGAATTGGCTTGTAAGAGACCATGGAGACAATGGAAAATAGAAGTCCATAGAAGTCCACATTGTATAACTGAGCTCAGTTAGGCCTGTGTTTCTTTTCTTTCTTTTTTTTTTCATAATAAGCCTTTATTCTCAGAACAGTAATAATAATAATGACAATAATTTACATGATTTCCTAATGAGGGAATGTAGAGGAAGAGGTGTTCCAAACTCAAAAATCTTATTTTCACAACTATAAAATGATATTTCCTGCTTTTTAATTATTATTATTATTTTTTAAATTTATTTATTTATTTATTTACTTTACAATACTGTATTGGTTTTGCTATACATTGACATGAATCCACCACAGGTGTACATGAGTTCCCAACAATTAAAAAGAATACATTTGAATCAGTTCTAATGAGGTGGATGAAACTGGAGCTGATTATACAGAGTGAAGTAAGCCAGAAAGAAAAATACCAATACAGTATACAACACATATATATGGAATTTAGAAAGATGGTAATGATAACCCTGTATGCGAGACAGCAAAATAGACATAGATGTAAAGAACAGACTTTTGGACTCTGTGGGAGAGGGAGAGGGTGGGATGATTTGACAGAATGGCATTGAAACATGTATACTATCATGTAAGAAACGAATCGCCAGTCTAGGTTTGATACAGGATACAGGATGCTTGGGGCTGGTACACTGGGATGACCCAGAGGGATGATATGAGGAGGGAGGTGGGAGGAGGGTTCAGGGTTGGGAACTCAGACCTGTGTTTCTAATCTTCTTGCCTACTAAATATTCGCAGAAAGTTTCAATGAAGTTATAAAACTAACTTTTGTTTTCTTCTTATAAAATCAAAGTGTCAATAAGAATGACCAGAGGCTTCCCTGGTGGCTCAGTAGTAAAGAATCTGCCTGCCAATGCAGGAGACATGGATTTGATCCATGATCTGGAAAGAAACCACATGCTGTACAACAGCTAAGTCTGCATAGCACAAATATTGAGCCGGCGCTCCAGAGCCTGGGAGCCACAGCTGCTGAGGCCCGCGCGCCCCAGATCCCAGCTCAGCGACGAGAGAAGCCACCGCAGTGGGAAGCCTCTGCTCTGCAGCTAGAGAGTAGCCTGCTTGCTGCAACTGGAGAAAAGTAGCCGAAAATAAATTTAAGAAACAATGACCAAAGGACAACAGTCTGTAATAGAAGAAGGGAAAAATTTTAGCTATTAGATCAGTGAGATTATTCTTATCAGTTTGAATCTCTAAATGTCTTAAAATTTGCTTTCTGTAGAGAAATATATACACAGTTTAGGAGGCCCAGAAGTAGCTAAAGAGAGATTTATTTCGCAGTAGCTCATATTAAAGAAATATGGTCATACGGATTAAAGCAAAGACCATATGATATCTGTTTTAGTTGTTATATATTTTCAGAAGACCCACACTCTTATGTTTCTCTCTGCCCCTATTCAAAGAAAAAACCCTGTGTTCATCCAGAGAGTGAATTAGTCCACTACTGGTTCCTTTCAGCTCTCCTGTATAGGAAAGTATAGTCTTTGGTCAGATGAGCATTCTAAATTTTGATGATGAGAATTCTACTTTTCCTTCCTTTCTCTCGGTAAATAGGAAGGTTCAGACTGCCTCAGGACTCTTCCTGAGCATAGATTTTATGGGACAATATTTTTATTTCTCCACTTCTCATATACCCAAGTCAGTATTGCTGGTGAGTTTTTTTAAACATAGTTTTAATTTCATTATTTCTCTAATTTTAAATTTCACAAAAGTAGGTGGAGCAAACAGTATTTTTTGAAGATCCTGACTTACCATTACAAACGAATACCCTATCCTAAATAAAAGTGCAATGGAAGGTTCTTTTTTTTTCTTCTTCAAACTGACATACTTTCCCTATGGCAAAAGGAGAAGGGAGTGGCAGAGTATGAGATGGTTAGATAGCAATACTGAGTCAATGGACATGAATTTGAGTAAACTCCAGGAGAGAGTGGAGAACAGAGGAGCCTGGTGTGTTATAGTCCATAAGGTCACAAAGAGTCAGATAATTTAGTGTGTCTGAAAACAACACTTCTCCCAACTTGCCTGCTCTAGACTGCACTAAATGTTGCTGTCCCTGAAAATACGTCTTCACATAGGAGTTTCATACTTACTCTGGCCTACAGAAGGAGGTGTAGGATGTAACCTCTCATTTCTGTGTAGCACCATGAAAACAAACTTCATCAAGTTAGTGATTCCAGCTAATGGGGAACAAAAAGTATTAATGCAGTGTCAATAAGGGAGATATATTTTTCTTTCAGAGATGAGATATTATTTATGAACTATCTGAATCCAGAGACACAACTGGGCAGGAGAGCAGGATACCTATTTTAGTTCTCTTGACATGCAACTTTGAAGAAGAGGCTCAGAGAAGAGAAGACAGGTGAAGACTGGTAAAATCCTCTCTATTTATGAGTATTTACAACCCACATTCTGCAGTATTGAATTAATCCAAGAGAAACATAAACTTCACCTCTGGAACAGAAACATTAAAATATCTTCATCTAACACTATGTTTGCACCATTCAGAATTCCTTTTGCCTGATCCAAACCGGCCAAATATGGATGAGTCTATTTCAGAAGAAGAAATATCATATTGTCTCTTTAGAGATGGAAAAATCTATGTTGGAATAAACATTATAATAAGTGTTATTATGTTGATATAGCAGTAATTTATATACTCTAATGGAATACAATGATTTCAGGCCCGTAAATTTTCTTGATAACCTAAATTATTCTTATTTATTGCAGCTTCACATTTTAATCATTTGGGGTGGAAGTTACGATTTGCTTCTCTAAACAGAGCATAATGATCATTATATGCTCATTTTAGTAATGATCAAGAGTCATCTGAATGAAGAATAATTATTATTTGGTGCTATAGCATAGAAATATTATTTACAGTCTGAAGTGAGCAGAACCTTCTCAGTGGCTCAGTGATAGAGTACTGTGAGGAACTCTGTATTCTCTTGGCATGAAGAAAGAGAATACCGTTCCATAAGGAAGAAGTTGAAAGGTTAAATGATTAAAGTCTGGAGTTAATATTGAGGTGCAAACAACTTATAGAAATACTGGCCTCATGACACCAAAACTCAATATTACTTCATTGATTCAAAGATAGATTAAGGTATCTTGCGGTAGCTTATTCTCACACTTCCCTTAAAATGAAAGTGAATGGTTTGAAATGGGCATAACTGTTACACAACCGCATTACTCTCCCCCGCCCCCCACAAAAGAAAAAGATGGCTCTAGTTTTCTTATTGTTTTCCACTTTGACTATGTCTAAATGCATCTTTCAGTGAAAATATTCTACCCTTCTTAGAGTTGTAGTTATTTTTCAGTTATTCCTGAAAGGTCCCTGTATTGCTTATGAGGATCATTAAAGTTGTTTTGGTTAAATGTTAGTTGTGGGAATACTCTCTATTGTTATTAGCTCCAGTGTAGTTTGGGTGATAGACAGTTTCATATCAGGTCATAAACAAATGTCTCCTTTGAAGGAAAGGACATTGCTTTGCTGTATTAATTCCCCTTCTCCCAGTAGAACTGAAAAATTTAAATAGTGGTATACACTAATGAAACTTGTTATGATGCTTTCCCAAGAGATTTGCTGCAGAATCCAAGCTATTTCTAATTTTAATTTTTCAGAAAGCTTTTCTGACCCAGTCTATTTACCCAGCGGTTAGTAACATAGCATTCAGATCTCACACGCTCTTTCATTAAAGGAAGAACTTTGCATCTTTTCCAGACTGTAGTCCTCTTTCCTGCTTTATACCTCTGATCTGATTAACAATGTTAAGACATTTCAGAAGAGCAAAACTGCTCTTTCTTTGTACTTAATGGCAGATAATCTTAGGGAAACAAACAAGTAACAATTTGATCAGAGACAGCTATAATCCCTCAAATAACAGCTCCTAGCTCTTTATCACACTCCAACTTGGTTTTTTGCTAAATAGCCGGAATATGTATATTTCTTTCTAAAAAAGGCTTATCTTTCTAATGGCATCGAAAAGTGGCCTTGTGGAGGAATGTTCTGTAGCACTAACTAGTAATAGCTTTTTCTCTGAACTCCAAGCCATCTCAACTGAGAGACAGATAAAACCCTATCATCTACTTCATTTTCTCTAATTCTTTTTTCCCCTTGCCTCTAGTTAAAAAAAAAAAAAAAGGAAAATAGTTGGCAGCACATTAAGGACACAAAACAGAGAAAAATGTAGGTTCCTGAAATGTTTAAGGGAGATGAAAATCATCTACGTTTGGGAACTGCCTCATGGAATTTAGCTGGTGGATTAGTTATCCAAATTAACTCTTGCTTTTATCACACAGACAATATACAGCTGAATTGTTAAATGATGTGCACTTTTTTTTTTTTTTCCTGAGAGCAAGATTGGGTACTTAATCAGGTCAATAATTATTCACACATTAGCACAGTCTTCTTCTTAAAGTGTAACGGTGACTCATTGGGTATATAGTCATTATTGCTGATTAGAAGGAAATTATTTTTGTGCATCAGTGGTTCATGTGAAAACAGCTAAATTTATTATGCTGAGCTATTTAACAGTTGGACCATGTGAAAATTCTGGTGTTACTATTGTGATTAAGTCTTTATGTATATATCAGGAGATGACTATGAAAAAGACCATACTGCATTTACTGTTAAATTTGAATTTTGCTACTAACAGACCCAAATTTCTGAAGTTTGATACTAAACTTGGGCATCCATAATGCACTTCCACAATTAAATTTCTTTATAGGTAAATTTATTTGACAAAGAAATAGGGAGCAAGAAGGTAAGTAATATGATAAAAAGAAGATGAAATATGAATATAGAGAATAAGTATAAAAAAGAGAAAAGAAGTGAATAAGGAAGAGGAAAGA
>SJYQ01001691.1:744060-779460 GCA_006410935.1 Redunca redunca
TGTTATGGGGAGGGAGGTGGGAGGGGGGTTCATGTTTGGGAACGCATGTACACCTGTGGTGGATTCATGTCAATGTATGGCAAAACCAATACAGTATTGTAAAGTAAAATAAAGTAAAAATAAAAATAAAAAAAAAACCCTTTTTATATGAAAAGATTATTTTCTGTCCTTAGAATGCACAAATAGATAAGCTACTTTGAAAATAAAAGCTAAGTGAAATGTTCATGTATCTATTTAGATGATAGAACAGTTTGATGGTTTTCATAAAATACATTTGAAATTATTGTTTTGAGATAATGCTGTCTATTTACATAATGGTGATATTACATCCTTAATAAATATTTGAGTTATTTGACTCCTGGTGAGCATCTTTAATTGAAGTTTACCCAGATGTCTAAATTTAGCAATTGGACATTGTTTTTTTTGTTTTTTTGTTTTGCTGAGATTGGAGTTGCAATCAAACCTTGACTGTAATTTCAGTTCAACCTTTTTGCATAATTATTTTGAAGTTGAAATAATGGAGGAAAACAAAGAGCACATGTGTATGGGAGAGAGACAGACTGAGAGAAAAGAAAAGCAAGGCCATATTTTAAAATAGCATTTGATGGTTTACTAGGATAAAGAAATAAACTTACCCATTAATGTTAACAAACAGTAAATAACTCATGTGGGATTTTAAAATTTATTATACATTTGTTCTTTATCATTTGTATAGTGTGCAATAACTTTAACAGATTATGTATTTGTTTGCTTCCCTTTGGGACCAGTGATTTCACCGCAGCGAAACACAGTGATTCTGTTTTTTAGATATGTGGTCAGAGTAAGACATTTTTACAGATTTGCTTTTTATCTAATTGAAATCTATAATTAAAAAAGAAAAATAAAAAGCAAAGGAAACACATTTTTGCTCACTGGACTTCTATGTGAACTGTAAACTTTAGAGCTTGCATGAATTTAGACCTCATCTAGTCCAATAGTCTTCCTTTTACAGATGAGGCTTCTTATGTCCAGAAGGTGGTCTAGTTTTCATAAAAGCTCCTTGGAGACATGGTTGGGAGTGAGTGTAAGTGTTTGTAGTCTTGGGCAGTTCCTTGGCTAACACCCTGTGAAAATGAATTTGTTCTTACTCTCTTTGTTTAAGACCTTGTGTATTTATAGGTCTCAGGCAAGCAAGTGCTTTATCATAGCAATTTCACTCATTATCTATTTATAATAATCTGTATGACTGACATTCATATATATTTTTATTTTCTGTTGGGTAAATTTCTATTTTAAATTGTATATTAAAAACATAATTTTTCTAAAACTGTGTCTTAAGTATCAATGTGAAGAAATAGGAAGATTTTGTCATCCAAGAGCAGGCAGTATTATAGTGGGGTTATTATAGTGGGGTATAACAAATACCCCACTTATTTATGATTATAACAAATAAGCAACTAAGAATGCTGATCAGATCCTCTTCTAAACATCATTAGAGAATTTTTAAATGACTTGGGTAAGTCCCTTAAGCTATTAGCACTTGTATTTCTTTATTGCAAAAAGGTGATAATAGCTGTCCTCTGGCTGTTAACCTTTAACCAATATGTTGTACACACATTGATTCCTCTTTTATTGAAATATTAGGTTTCTTGATGTGTCTTTGTTCATTACTAGGCTGAATATTTTTAATGTTCTCCCAGCAGGGCTATTAAAAGAAGACTGAAAAACAGATGAAAGTTGATTCTCAGATTAGAATTTTGATTATTGCTGTGAATTTTCCCTAAGAATCATTTGATCAAATGCAGCTAACTGAGGACAAAGTTTACATTAAAGTGGAATACCGTGATTATCTAAGTCAGTGGCTTTCAGATGGTGATCCCTTGACTTGAGGTACCATCACTTAGAAACTTATTAGAAAGCAAATGCTTGGGTCCTACCACAGTTGTACACGGGTTGAGACCCAGCCATCTGTGTCTTAGTGAGGTCTACACATAATTGTGACGTATGCTAAAATTTGAGAACCAGTGGTCTAAACTAAAAGAAAACTAAAAAAGATAAACTCATGGAAGTCAAACCATCTCGGACTTGGCAACAGAACTTATGAGGTATTGGATAGGTATTTTTTGATGTTCTCCTCAGGGGACAAGAGACTTTGTGTTAAGCTTACTTGGATGCCTTATTCTAGCTTTAGTTTATCACTGAAAATGTTGGAAGAAGTCAGGAAAACTTTAGAGTTTTGATAGTACAGCATTAGGTCATTAAGGAAAATATCATTGCTGCTGAGACATTGGTATCAGAAATCTAATAATTTGTTCTGTATACAAATAAAAGCTAAGAAAGGGGGCACTCTGAAAGATTTAGCACATGTTAAAATGCTTTAATCATCTGAGTGCTACTCATTTAGCACTTGTTTTTATAAATAAAAGCTTGATTTGGTATTATAATAATGATGGTCTTCAGATTTTGGGGTTTCCCTGGTTGCTCACCTGGTAAAGAATCTGCTTGTAATGCAGGAGATCCTGGTTCGATTCCTGGGTCAGGAAGATCCCCTGGAGAAGGGATAGGTTCTCCACTCCAGTATTCTTGCCTGGAGGATCCCATGGGCAGAGGAGCTTAGCAGGTTGCAAAGAGTCGGACACGACTGAGCAAGTAACACTAACACTTCAGGTTTAATTTAGCTCTTTGAGATTAAGGAAATTAAAGAAGCTAGAAAGATTTGCTTCACTACAAAGGTATTAAAATTTTATATTCTTTATACAAGAAGTATTTTTTGTAGTGGAAATTTTTTTTTTTTCTGAGAAGAAGAATTATAAAACTAATTCAGTGCTGAACAGTTATCACAGTTTGAGCTACTTTTTCTGATATTAGCATGAAAGAAGAATGATGCTGGCAAATGTCCAAGGCTAGGTTTGAGCAAGGTGGCCGAATATCAGTGGTTCTCAAAGCAGTTGTTTTGGTGTGACCAAAGGTAAAGTGGTGAGTTTGTTAAATTACTTGGGTGCTTCTACTAAGTTATTTATGTTTCTCAACATCTCACATTCTCCCAACATCCATTTACAAGGCATTCATAAGAAACATAATTCATAGATTATGCTAAATCTAATATGAATTTGTACTTAAGAATAAGCCTTACTTATTGTGTTTTTATTTCATTTATAATATTCATGTATCTATCTAATATAGGTGGAACATATTACATATCAGCTAAACTTTAATATAAAGTGTTTCTGTGAAAATAGAGGAAGAAAGAAAGCTTAATCACTTCAAGTTGATATCTTTTTATATCTTTTGTAAGCTATCAGGATTTTTCTACCTAGGATGGATAATTTGTTTTTCCTCCAAATACTTCTCCCTTTCTGTTATTCTAAATAAAGTCATAAAATATATTAAAAGTGAGATTTTTAGTATTGAGTAGGTTGGAATAAAAGTGAGATTTTGAGTGTTGAGGAGGTTGGAAGGTCTGTCTTGGCCAATCAATAGATCTTTGTGAGGAAGATGCCTATAAATATTAATTGTTTAAAACCCTACTATTGTCCCTAATCTTTTTGGTTCATTATCATTAATGGAATGATGTAAATTTGTTAATACCTAGTTTTTTGAGGATGCTGATTTTGTGAAAAGAAATGAAAGTCATCACTTTAGACTTTTGCATATGGAAAGCTGGTTCAGTGAGAGGTGTAGATCCTTCTCCATCTGATCTTAGGGGAACTGCTGTCATTGTTCTTCGGTCTTGAGTAACTGCTTCCTGGCTGTCAGCTCCATGGACAGTTCTACCCAGTGTTCTCTGCTTCAACCCTAACTAGCGCTCTGGCCACGCCCCTGGGTCAGCCTCGTTCTTACCTGGCTTCCTTCTTCTCTCTAGAAATTCTTTTCTGTCCATAGTCTCTGTTGCTCTCTCATCAGTATCATCAGTTGTTCTGTCAGGTCAAGGTGGATCATGGCATTCTTTTAAAGCTCCAGCTCTCTTCTGGAAAACATACTAAAGGCAGAAGTAATGCTGAGACAAGGTATCATCAATGTCGATGCAATAGACATATACCCTGAACTTGAGGAACACAAGATACTTTCAGAAATAAGGTATATACCACACAGAGGTAGAACACAGGATCCCTCTGAAGACTTCAAGTAATCTGTTATGTGCTGTTCTCTTAACTGTCTTCTTAATAACTCAGTTTCTTGTATACATTGCTGTGAGTATCTGATTAATATCTCAAAAGTATATTTTATAAGGGCATGGTCTGTAGCTGTTTGGTGTGCTGTATGTGGACTCTGATAGAGCTATCTCAAGAGTGTTCAAGAATATAAACTTATAAACTGGAAGGGTTCTGAAGAAGAAAACATCACTGAGAAATAGGGGAGCAAACGAAATGTGATCATGTGACATGAGGTGAATCTGAATCCAGTGTAAAACTATTGGTAATATTAATATATGGGCTGGTGGGTACAATCTAGATAGAGATGGTTGTCCTGTAATTCCAGTGAGGGAAGCATCATGGAAACAAAGAACAAGGCCAGCATGTAAAGGATGTTCTTATTTAGCTTGAGCAGAGAGTTCTGTATGAAATGATAGAAGAGGAGGTTAAAAGTATGAAGTGGATGGTGATGGAACACTTGGCTTAATGTGGTTTAAACTGGTTCCTGGGAGCCTATTTGGCTTATCTCTTCCCACCTTTGGAAAATCAGTCATAATGAAAGTACTTACATGGTAGAAATGGAAAAATGGTACAAATTAGGGCTCCTATTCTTCCAATAAGCACCCATACAGAACCGGTTGCTAAACATTTTGTAAGCAAATCACTACATTGTTTCTTAGGTTTCAAAGGTGGTGCTTGTTTCTAGGTTCAAGTAAGAGCAAGATGAAACTGAAATATTTGTCAGATTAAAAGCCACTATAGCACCATCATAGTGTGGAACTATTGCAATGAATAAACTCTAAAAATATTGAAGCTAGTAATTTCAGTTACAAAATTGATGGTTTAGTAAAGTTTGCTTGTTTTGGCAGTTTTGCAATAATCTGTTGTCTTGATTTTTTTTTCCTTAAGTTTCTTCATTTCAGTGGAACTCTTCCTGTTCTCAGAAAATAATCCTGTTTTAGGATAACTTCAACCCTATAGAAAACCATGACACTGAGATTTTAAAAATTTATTTACTTTTATATTTACTCTAATTTTCCTTATGAAAAAGGAAATGAAACAATTTCTTATATAAATAAATCATTATAAAAATTAAGTAATGCATAAAAGTATAAAAGGGTAATCACCCATAACATATAGATAGACAGCCATTATTAAATTTTTTTTATTATTTTAAAAATAAACCAATAATTCCAATTTCCTTTAGTTCTTTCATTTTTCTTTGTAATTCTTACTATTGTCTAATCACAAATACTAAATTTTTAATTTATTCTTTCTCCTCTTCGAAAATAGTTCAGTTCAGTTCAGTCATTCGGTCATGTCCGACACTTTGCGAGCCCATGGACCGCAGCACGTCAAGACTCCCAGTCCATCACCAACTCCTGGAGTTGACCCAAACTCATGTCCATTGAGTCGGTGCTGCCATCCAACCATCTCATCCTCTGTCATCCCCTTCTCCTCCTGCTTTTAATCCTTCCCAGCATCAGAGTCTTTTCAAATGAGTCAGCCCTTCGCATCAGGTGGCCGAAGTATTGGAGTTTCAGCTTCAAGATCAATCCTTCCAATGAACACCCAGGACTGATCTCCTTTAGGATGGACTTGCTGGATCTCCCTGCAGTGCAAGGGACTCACAAGAGTCTGCTCCAACATCGCAGTTCAAAAGCATCAATTCTTCAGCACTCAGCTTTCTTTATAGTCCAAATTGTACATCCATACATAGTCATACATAGAACTACTGGAAAAACCATAGCCTTGACTAGATGAACATTTTTGGTAATGTCTGTCAAAGTAATGTCTCTGCTTTTTAATATGCTGTCTAAATTGGTCATAACTTTCCTTCCAAGGAGTAAGTGTCTTTTAATTTCATGGCTGCAGTTACCATCTTCAGTGATTCTGGATCCCCCCAAAATAAAGTCTTCACTGTTTCTCCGTCTATTTCCCATGAAGTGATGGGACTGAATGCCAAGATCTTAGTTTTCTGAATGTTGAGTTTTAAGACAACTTTTTCACTATCCTCTTTCACTTGCATCAAGAGGTGCTTTAGTTCTTCTTCACTTTTTGCCATAAGGGTGGTGTCATCTGCATATCTGAGGTTATTGATATTTCTCCTGGCAATCTTGATTCCAGCTTGTGTTTCATCCAGCCCAGCATTTCTCATGATGTACTCTGCATATAAGTTAAATAAGAAGGGTGACAATATACAGCCTTGACATACTCCTTTCCCTATTTGGAACCAGTCTGTTGTTCCATATCCAGTTCTAACTGTTGCTTCCTGACTTGCATACAGGTTTCTCAAGAGGCAGATCATGTGGTCTGATATTCCCGTCTCCTTCAGAATTTCCCACAGTTTACTGTGATCCACACAGTCAAAGGCTTTGGCATAGTCAATAAAGCAGAAATAGATGTTTTTCTGGAACTCTCTGCTTTTTCGATGATGCAGCAGATGTTGGCAACTTGATCTCTGGTTCCTTTGCCTTTTCTAAAACCAGCATGAACATCTGGAATTTCATGGTTCATGTATTGCCGAAGCCTGGCTTGGAGAATTTTGAGCATTACTTTACTAGCCTGTGAGGTGAAAGCAATTTTTCAGTAGTCTGAGCATTCTTTGGCATGCAATTTGAATGAAAACTGACCTTTTCCAGTTCCATGGCCACTGTTGCATATTCGAAATTTGCTGGCATATTGAGTGCAGTACTTTCACAGCATCATCTTTCAGGATTTGAAATAGCTCAACTGGAATTCCATCACCTCCACTAGCTTTGTTCGTAGTGATGCTTTCTAAAGCCCATTTGATTTCACGTTCCAAGATGTCTGGTTCTAGGTGAGTGATCACACCATCGTGATTATCTGAGTCATGAAGATCTTTTTATTACAGGACTTCTGTGTAGTCTTGCCACCTCTTCTTAATATCTTCTGCTTATGTTAAGTCCATACCATTTCTGTCTTTTATTGAGCCCATCTTTGTATGAAATGTTCCCTTGGTATCTCTAATTTTCTTAAAAAGATCTCTAGTCTTTCCCATTCCATCATTTTCCTCTGTTTCTTTGCACTGATCACTGAAGAAGGGTTTCTTATTGCTCCTTGCTTTTCTTTGGAAAAGCATTCAGATGGGAATATCTGTCCTTTTCTCCTTTGTTTTTTGCTTCTCTTCTTTTCACAGCCATTTTGTAAGGCCTCCTCAGACAGCCATTTTGCATTTCTTTTTCTTGGGGATGGTCTTGATCCCTATCTTCTGTACAATGTCATGAACTTCTGTCCATATTTCATCAGACACTCTGTCTATTAGATCTAGCCTCTTAAATCTATTTCTCACTTCCTCTGTATAATCATAAAGTTTTTTATTTTGGTCATACCTGAATGGTTTAGTGGTTTTCCTACTTTCTTCAATTTAAGTCTGAATTTGGCATTAAGGAGTTCATGATCTGAGCCACAGTCAGCTCCCAGTCTTGTTTTTGCTGACTGTATAGAGCTTCTCCATCTTTGGCTGCAAAGAATATAATCAATCTGATTTTGGTGTTGACCATCTGGTGATGTCCATGTCTAAAGTCTTCTCTTGTGTTGTTGGAAGAGGGTGTTTGCTATGATCAGTGCATTCTCTTGGCAAAACTCAATTAGCCTTTGCCCTGCTTCATTCCCTATTCCAAAGCCAAATTTGCCTGTTACTCCAGGTGTTTCTTGACTTCCTACTTTTGCATTCCAGTCCCCTCTAATGAAAAGGACATATTTTTGGGGTGTTAGTTACAAAAGGGCTTGTAGGTCTTCATAGAATCATTCAACTTCAGCTTCTTCAGCATTACTGGTCAGAGCATAGACTTGGATTACTATAATATTGAATGGTTTGCCTTGGAAATGAACAGAGATCTTTCTGTCATTTTTGAGATGGCATTCAAGTACTGCATTTCAGACTCTTTTGTTGACTGTGAGGGTTGCTCCATTTCTTCTAAGGGATTCTTGCCACAGTAGTAGATATAATGGCCATCTGAGTTAAATTCACCCATTCCCATCCATTTTAGTTTGCTGATTCCTAAAATGTTGACGTTCACTTTTGCCATCTCCTGTTTGACCACTTCCAATTTGCCTTGATTCATGGACCTAATATTCCATGTTCCTATGTGATATTTCTCTTTACAGCATCGCACCTTGCTTCTATCACCAAGCACATCCACAACTGGGTGTTGTTTTTGCTTTGGTTTTGTCTCTTCTTTCTTTCTGCAATTATTTGATATATAAAATATATAAAAACAATATAAATCCACCAATTTTTCCCCTCCTAATTTCAAGATTATATTATTTAAAATTTAAAATCCATTTATGTATTAAATAAAATTTGAAATAAATTATGAGATTGGCTTCAATATTTCTTTTTACATTTCTTCTTCAGTTGTCCTAAACCATTTAATCCCTCTTCCATTTAAATACCACTGTAGCCATTCCTGAATTTTCCTATGTACTTTCCTATGTATGCCTATGAATTTTCCTATGTATTCTGTGTTTCTTGTTTTATATTAATTTCTTTTAATCATTCATTGTGTCACTTATCCAACAAATACTAGATATTACTATGTACCAGGCACTGCACATGTTGAATGGTATTGGGACAATAAATTCCATCCCTGATTAACTCAGAGTTCTTTTTAAAGCTCTACATAGTTCAGTTTAGCTTAGTCTACTGACTAGTGAATTGGTTTCTTTTTAAGTTCTTGCCTGTGATTTGAAGATTTAAGTAGTGAAGTAATGGACATGAGTGTGATAATGAAAACCAAGGGGAAAGAGCAAAGGGAACATGGAGGAAAAGAATTTATATTTAAACTCTGAGTTAGAGATAGAATTCTCCTAACTAAAATATTTTAAAGAAATTATCTTTCACAATTCACCTTCATTCACTTATTTGTGGAAAAAAATGGGGCACATGTAGAACAAATTTTAGTACAATAAATTTAAGAAATTAATAAGACAAATTCCTGTATTTATGAACCTTACAAATTTTTCAGCTAAGAAGTCAGAAAAAACAGATATAGCACTGGGGATACAGTAGAAAAACATGCCAAAGGCAATTTCATCAAAGCTCCAGAGGGTATGGATTTGCTTTCCAGAAGAAGACAAGTGAACTTGAGCTGGATCTTCAGATTTGATTATGAGTACTTCAGAAACAGAAGTGGAGAATGTCATGCAAGTTCAAAGATTTCTCTAAATTAGAGATAGACAGTGTGAATTTTATGGAAGAAAACTTTAGCAACAGTTCAGGGAAAAAAAAAAAAAAAGAAAAGAAAAATTACTTGTGCTTAAAGAAGGGCTAGTTGCTTGATGCCTCTAAATAGTCCTGTTGTGTAAGTTGAGGAAGAGGATGCTAAAGAATATTAGCTTGAGCCATTTCTTAGAAGACTGTGTTAAAGACTGTTGGCTACATACATAGTGTTCATTGCAACCTGTTTTCCTTAAAAATGACACCCTAAGTTTTTTGCAGCAATGATGTGCCCAAGAAAATGTACATTCCTAAGGCTTCTGGGAATGACCAGATTATAGTTTTCTTATGTGTTTAATTTATTTTAACAGTTATTTATTGTTATCTTATCTAAGCCAGACACTCTTTTAGACACTGGAAATACAGTAATTAGGGAAAAAACACACATACACAAATGAAACAGACAGTCTCTAATCTGGATGAGCTTAATTCTAGTAGCGGAAAGGGAGGCCATTCAACACAAGTCCCTTCAAAAAGTAAGTATATAGTAAGCTGCACAAATACCATGGGGAAAAACAGGCAAGAAAATAGTTTTCTTTTTAAATAGGATGGTCATAGAGAGCTCTGTTGTTGGAAACAAAATTTAGAGGTAAGGAAGAATTCCTTATTGATTTCTGGGAAGAGAGATTTCAAGGTAGGAGGAACAGAAGTACTGATACCCCAAGTCAACGATGTGCCTAGTGTGTTCAACGAAAATCAATAACAGTAGGAAAGATAGTCAGAGAGGAACTCAGAGGGTCGGTGCTCAAGAATTCTGTGGGCATTTTACTCAGTGCGAGATTGGAAGCTGTTGAAAATTTTGAGCAGAGAAATGGCAATCTCTGATTTAACTTTTAATAGAATCTCTTTGGCTCCTGTTTTGATGGTAGATTTTAAGAGATCAAGGTTAATGGAAGAGAGGGACATTATGAAGTTATTAGAGTCATCAATGAAACATGCTAGTGGTTCGGACCAGGATGGAAGTAGGGAAGATGAAAGGAAGTGGTCAGAGTCTGTGTAGATTGTATTTTGAAGATAGGTAATTTGCTGAGAGCATGTGGGTGTGAAAATAACACAGGAATTTGAGAAAATTATGAGCATCTGTCCTAAAATAATGGTAGATTGTTGTGATTTTTAACTGAGAAACCCAGATGGGAAAGATTTGGGGCAAAAAGTGTTTTGTGGTTACTGTTCTGCTTTGGTTATTTATTTTTTTAAGGTGTAGACATCAAGGATTCAGTTTGGGACTTGTAAAATTGAGAGGTCTATTAACACTTTTATAGAACTGTCATGGATTTAGGTAGGGGAGAAATATTTAAGGGAAACATTTATTTGGACCCCTTCAGTATAAAGGCAGTGTTAAAGTATTGATACTATGAAAGGTTGTCAGAGGACTGAATGTATGTAGAGAGGCAAATGGAAGAGCTGAGTCCTGGGGCTTTCCCTGGTGAAGAATTTGAGTTGGGAGGGGCACTAGTAAAGGAGATTTAGAAGCAACCTGACAGGTAGGAAGTAAACCAAAAGAGTAAGGTGTTCTGTATGTCAAGGAAGTTTCAGAGAGGATAGAGAGATTAACTATTTCAAATACGTGCTGTAGTACAAGTTAGGAGAGAACAGACAATACCCAATGAATTTAGCAATGTGGAGTTCATCAGTGAGCTTGGCAAGACAACTGAGTGGAGTGGTGAAGTTAAGATCTGGCTTAATTGAGGGCAAGAGAAAGTGGGAAGAGAAGTATTGGAAAGAATTGTGATACACAAGTCATTTCTTCAAGGAACTGTGCTATTAAATAAAGATCAAGGAGCAGTTCTAAAAAATATGATACAAATGTGCTTGTGTACTAAACAGAAACAGACTCACAGACTTAGAGAATTAATTTATGATTACCATGGGAGAAAGGTAGGAGGGAGTGATAGGTAGGGAGCCTGAGATTGACATGTACACACTTCTGTGTTTAACCAACAAGGACCTTCTGTATAACACAGGGAACTCTACTCAATTTCTGTAACAGCATAATTGGGAAAAGGACTTGAGAGAATAGATACACATATATGTGTAACTGAATCACTTTGTTGGATACCTGAAACTAGCACAACACTGTTAATCAGCTGTACTCCCAATATAAAATAAGTTAACAACAAGTTAGGGGGACTGCAAACTTGAGATTTTTCTTATAACTAAGGTTTAGAAATGACAACATGTCTATTTGCTGATAAGAAATAATAAAAGAAAGAGAACAGTATTCTCTGGTGGATGAAATAGACAAATATTATGCACAAGAAAAAGTTTTGGAAAAATATTCAGTCAAAGCTGGTAGGTGAGAAGATGTGGAGACAGAAGTTTACAGAAAATTTCTATTGCTTGTTTCAAGTTTTGTAGGCAAATATACAGCAAGCTCATAAGCCGAATGTGAAGATGTCCTATGGAGATATGGAGGCTTAAGTAGAGGAAAATGTGAGAACTAGGCTTTGTTGGACAGTGGGGAAATGCATGAACTAGGAGAGGCTGCCGGGTACCAGGAAGCTGCCTTTCTACTCTTGCCTGCATGGATTAAGGATGCAGTGATGAAGGCACAGTAGCTATCTTGGAATCATCGCGTAAGAATTGTGTGGCCAGCATTTCATATGAGTAAATGGAAAGAACCTTTCATTTGTTTGTAATTTTGGAGACATTCTACCTTTCCTTCACTTACATCTAGATTTCCCAGTGTACGAGAAAAATAAAATGTCTGGGTAATCTTTGATAGTTCTTTGATCTCCTGTACTCTGTTCTAAAATATACTATAAGCTTGGCCTTATTTATTAGTTGAAGGAATTCACCAAAGTTTTTGAAAAAGAATGTGACATGACATGCAAAATGCTGGGCTGGATGAATCACAAATTGGGATCAAGATTGCTGGGAGAGATACCAACTACATCAGATATGCAGAAGATACCACTCTAATGGCAGAAAGTGAACAGGAAGTAAAGAACCTTTTGGTGATGGTGAAAGAAGAGAGTGAATAAACTGGCTTAAAACTCAACATTTAAAAAACAAATATCATGGCATATATTTTTATAACTTCATGGCAAATAGATCGAGGAAAAATGGAAACAGTGACAGACTTTATTTTCTTGGGCTCCAAAATCACTGCGGATGGTGACTGCAGCCATGAAATTAAAAGACACTTGCTCCTTGGAAGAAAAGCTGTGACGAACTTAATGTGCGTTAGTCACTCAGTCATGTCTGACTCTCTGCAACCCCAGGAGACTTCAGCCTGCCAGTCTCCTCTGTCCATGGAATTCTCCAGGCAAGAATACTAGAAGGGGTAACCATATCTTCTCCAGGGGATCTTCTTAACCCAGGGATCAAACCCAAGTCTCCTGCATTGCAGGCAGATTCTTTGCTGTCTGAGCCACCAGGGAAGGCCCTAAGTGTGAAAGTGTTAGTCGCTCAGTCATGTCCAACTCTTTGTGATGCCATGGACTGTAGCCCGCCTGGCTCCTCTGTCCATGGAATTCTCCAGCCAAGAATACTGGAGTAAGAAGCCTTTCAGTTCTCCAGAAGATATTCCCAACCCAAGGATCTCTTGCACTGTAGGCAGATTCTTTACTGTTTAAGCCACCGAGGAAGCCCAAAAAACCTAGACAACATATTAAAATGCACGGATATCACTTAGCTGACAAAGGTTTCTATAGTCAAAACTATGGTTTTTCCAGTAGTCAGGTATGCATGTGAGAGTTGGCTGATGCTTTCAAACTGTGGTACTGGAGAAGACTCAAGAGTTTCTTGGACTGTACAGAGATAAAACCAGTCAATCCTAAAGGAAATTATCCCTGAATATTCATTGGAAGAACTGATGCTGATGCTCCAATACTTCGGCTACCTGGTGTGAAGAGTCAAGTCCTTGGAAAAGACCCTGATGCTAGGAAACATTGAAGGGAAAGGACAAGGGGTGGCAGAGCATGAGATGTTTGGATGGCATCATTGACTCAATGGACATGAATCAGAGCAAACTATAGGAGATAGTGAAGGACAGGAGAGCCTGGTGTGCTGCAGTCTATGGGGTCAAAAAGAGTAAGATGCAACTTGTTGACTGAAAAACAACACATGACATGACTGCTACTGAGGTTTAGAAGATCACTCTGATATGACAGTTGGATTTTCCCAAAGTATGCATAACCTCCATTTCTTGATAACACTGGTTTGGCTTAGAGTCAAAAGCATTGCATAGAATTTACTGATGCTTGTGTCTGGAAGGAGCATTTTTCAGTCAAATCTCATTGAAATATGGTACTAACAGATTGTTTTTGTTGTTGCTTTAGTTAATTATTAGGTGAATACAATCGTGTTAAAAATGCCTGAGAATAAATTATTGTAGGCCTTCCAATTTATAGCAGTAGACTTTAGGTTCCCATCACAGGTTTTGGAGATACCCTGCCAGTGTTCCCCTGTAAACAGTCAGAGTTAATCGTGGCCTTCAAAATATCATAAGTTCTATTTTGTCATTGAAGGTCCTGTGTTCATTTTGGGTTGATCAACACATAGGTCCTGTAAATAATCATTTCTTATGAAATAACAGAGATAGATTTTCAAAGTTGAGCTCATTTTGGCATTCTGCAAAGTTTAGCAAATAATAAGCTTTCATTAACTCTGTTAAAATTCTGTCAGATATTTTCCAACTCACCTGAGCTGCCTCTTGAGAAATCTATACGCAGGTGAGGAAGCAACAGTTAGAACTGGACATGGAACTGGTTCCAAATTGGGACAGGAGTATATCAGGGCTGTATATTGTCACCCTGCTTATTTAACTTATATGCAGAGTGTGTCATAAGAAACATTGGGCTGGGTGAAACACAAAGTGGAATCAAGATTACCGGGAGAAATATCAATAACCTCAGATATGCAGATGATACCACCCTTATGGCAGAAAGCGAAGAACTAAAGAGCCTCTTGATGAAAGTGAAACAAGAGAGTGAAAAAGTTGTCTTAAAACTCAACTTTCAGAAACTAAGATCATGGCATCTGGTCCCATCACTTCATGGCAAATAGATGGGGAAACAGTGGCAACAGTGGCTGACTTTATTTTTTGGGGCTCCAAAATCACTGCAGATGGTGATTGCAGCCATGAAATTAAAAGACACTTGCTCCTTGGAAGTAAAGTTATGACCAACCTAGACAGCATACTAAAAAGAAGAGACATTACTTTGTCAACAAATGTAGTCTCGTCAAGGCTATGGTTTTTCCAGTAGTCATGTATGGATGTGAGAGTTGGACTGTGAAGAAAGCCAAGTGCCAAAGAATTGATGCTTTTAAACTGTGGTGTTGAAGAAAACTCTTGAGAGTCCTTTGGACTGCAAGGAAATTCAACCAGTCCATCCTAAAGGAAATCAGTCCTGAATATTCATTGGAAGGACTGATGTTGAAGCTGAAACTCCAATACTTGGCCACCTGATGCAAAGAACTGACTCATTTGAAAAGACCCTGATGCTGGGAAAGATTGAAGGAGGGAGGAGAAGGGGATGACAGAGGATGAGATGGTTGGATGACAACACTGAATCAATGGACATGAGTTTGGGTAAACTCTGGGAGTTGGTGATGGACAGGGAGGCCTGGTAGTATTGCAGTCCATTGGGTCTCAGAGAGTCAGAAACAACTGAGTGACTGAACTGATACTGATTCTCCAACTCACGGTAACATCTGCACAGATATATGTGATGGTATTCTGGACTCATTGGAAAAGACGATGCTGGGAAAGATTGAGGGCAGGAGGAGAAGGGGACGATAGAGGATGAGATGGTTGGATGACATCACTGACTTGAAGGACATGAGCCTGAGCTAGCTCCAGGAGTTGGTGGACAGGGAAGCCTGGTGTGCTGCAGTCCATGGAGTTGCAAAGAGTCAGACACAACTGAGCAACTGAACTGAACTGATTCTGGGAATACTGAGACAGCCGACTTATTTTGTGGCCACAAGTTAAAAATACTTTTCTGCTCAAACTACAATTTATTGTGACAAAATGCTAATTCTCATGATTTTGAAGATCCATGTAAATGACTACATAATGGAACTTTCTACAGCTAAATCTAAATGGCTGTCTTATTTCCTTGATTTTTTTAACCTATATATTTCTTGTTTGGTGCCAAGCATCGGGCTAGGTGAAGAGATAAAGCAGTGGACAAGAAAGACAGGCCTAGTCAACAGAGGGCAAATCTATTTTATAAAAGAAAGGAAGAGACTAAATTTACTAAGCACATACTAAGTGCCAGTTACATAAAATGTATGTCAAACCCTTGACATATATTTTACATACTCACTACTCTGTCATCCCATCACTTAGTTCAGGGTCATACAACTGTAATACCACCATAATTGAATGTCTTTCTAGTTAAAAGTAATTAAGGGGATTTAGAAATGAACATAAGGTGAAAGCTTCTTGTTGAAAAGTCAACAATATTTGAAATATATTCATGTAACCTGAATAATATAGCACCTAGAAGTTTTGATATAATGAAATTTTATTCTAGATTTTAATTAGCTACTGTGCAATGAACATTTTAGAAATTATTGCCACTAAGATAACACTAGATGTAAGATTTCAATGTCAAGGATTCTTCAAACTGAAAAAAGTCATAGTAATTACTAGAGGATAAATAGTGCCTCTTTAAAAATATAGTTTGATTACTTGGTTTGTGGACTATTCTGGCTTCATCACTGTCATTTTCTTGAACTTCCCTTAGCTCAACTTAGAAAATTTTCTCTATCTCTTATGTCTTTTTCTTCAGAAGGTTCTTCAAAAGAAGAAGGCAGTTGAAATTCATGATTAAGTAAGGTATTTTTATATGGAAACTTGCTATAGTTTCATAAATCATTGTTTTTCTGGTCTTTTATTTAATCTCCTAGCTTTCTTATTGTTTTTTCTGCTTTAGAAGGTGTAATAGGTTATGTTTGTGTTACAGAGAAAATCTACTAACAGGGTGGTACAAACCTTCTCAGTATAGGAAGACGGATGGTTTTATTCTGTTACTTTTCCTTTACAGCAATTTCAACTTTTTAACCAATTAAAATAATAGCAATTTGATTAACAAAAATTGTATGTTTAAATTTTTTAAATAAGTGTGGAAAGAATTAATATATACCTCTTTATCTTCTGCTAAACCCATCTGGGCAATAAGTATAAATTTTATGCACTATTTTACATTTGAAAAACAGTATCAAAATACTGGTTTAGTTATCATATCACTGAATTAACTACTGTTTTGATGCTCAGTAGCATTAACATTTATGGACTCACTAAAGGGACCTGAGAGTAATTTTTTTTCATGAAAGTTCATGACCTCAACTATAGAGGAAATGACACTTCCTAAATTAGACATATACTTGTGAAGAAAATATTTCCTAACCAGTTATCAGGTAGAGTGACTTGGGAGAAAACACCCAAAACACCAACAAAAAGTAAGTGGTAGAGAATATCATTTGCACATAAATAAATTAGAATTTCCATCAAGCTTAGAAAGCTG
The DNA here is from genome assembly GCA_006410935.1 of Redunca redunca. Taxonomy (NCBI): domain Eukaryota; kingdom Metazoa; phylum Chordata; class Mammalia; order Artiodactyla; family Bovidae; genus Redunca; species Redunca redunca. The sequence goes on from SJYQ01001691.1 coordinate 760,893, forward strand.
ACTGTTTTCCATGACACAAGAAGATCCTAAACAAGATCTTTATTTTCATTAAACAATCCATAGCTGACATTTTTATATGAAAGACAGTTTGCTAAAGAGGTAAATGTTTATGAAGATTTTTGAATTTCTTGTTTCTCTTTACATTTTTGCAAAACAATTTGAAAAATACATTAAACCTAGAGTTTTGTGCATTTATTTTTAAAAGAAAATATCAGTAAATGCAGCAGTTAAAATTGTAGTGTGTCCTTGGTAAGGTGCATGTATGGTTGATAAATTAATGTCATGAATTAGTAATTTAAATTAAACTTTGAATTGAGGTCATTGCTAATGTTGCTATGAATATATGGACTTCTCTACAGATTTTGTAGTTTGAATATAATATTGATTATCTATCTAGATAACTAGATGCATACATGTATGTACATATTTTTTAATAGGTATATAGAGACCCTTTTCTGAGAAAAGAAGTCTTGAGAATTATTTTAGGGCAAAATTTCCCTTGTAAGAAACATGAAAGAAGTTTACTATATAATGCCACCGGCATTTGGGAAAGATGGGCTATTTTTTTAAGTGAATAAGTGGTATACAATGTTCTGCACATTGATTTCCTAGTCTATAAAATGGAGCTTGACAAGGAGGAGGTCTGGAGAGGGAACTGAATAATATTCCTTGAGCTTATTGTCTATTTTTGCAGGATTATAAATTTCTGAGGGATAGTGTAAACTGAACATGAATTCATCTTTTTTTCATAGTTCTCTAGGTTTACAAATTGGTTATCTGACAGCTTCTTGCTCTCGTGAAATACACATTTTCCTTCCCAAATGGAAAGGCAGAAAGCTTTTTTTATTGACATAATTAACAGTGTTACTGCTGGAAAACAAATTTTAAAGCATTGCCTATGTAGTGTTCCAATAGTTGATAAATTTATAAATAAATGAAATTTAGACAAGGAAGTTAACTGATAAACGCAATCTTTTTTTAACAGCCATTTTTACTGTACTGTTAAATAGGTAAAATGCTATAAAAACGTTTTGTATTTTCTTTTTGTTAAATGACTTGATAAAATGTATTATACTCCTGGATTTGGTGGGGGGTATATTTATTGTTCAAAAGAAAACCTGTGTCAATAGATGAAGCACTTAAAAATCTTCAAATGTTGTAAAAATTTTTCAAAAGCCAAAGTTCCTAGATCTACTTAGTAAATTACAACTTTAGTGTAATAAATGGATCATATAGTCCAATGACTACTTTGGTTGGTTTTTCTAATAGTGCTTTTCTAATACTGTTTAGACAGAGTCCTAAGATTCAGGGTGAACATGATCCTGGTGAGATAATGCTATGTGTTTCTTGTGTGTCTGTGCTAGAATAAAAGTAATGTGAAAGAATATAGAAAAGAGAGAACCAAAAAATGGGGGAGAATACTATGTATGAGTAAAGAAAGTGAAGTTGGAATACTATGGAAGAAGCAATACATAGGTACACATAGATATCATTAAATATTTCAAATTTACTAAAATATTATTTTTAAAATATTTACCATTCAGGCCTTTCCTGGTGGCTCAACAGTAAAGAATCTGCCTGCAAATGTAGGAGATGCACGTAAGAGACACACATTCCATTACTGGGTGGGGAGGATCCCCTGGAGTAGACAATGGCAACCCATTCCAGTATTCTTGCCTGGAAAACTCCATGGACAGGGGAACCTGGAGGGTTACAGTCCATGGGGTCACAAAGAGTTGGACACAACTGAGCAACTGAGCACAAACACACATTTAACATTCAGAGAGGATGATTCAAATACCTAAATTTATAATAATGGTTAAAACATATTTTATTACATATTTACCAATGTGTTTTATAAAAGAAATTATATAAAAACTGATACACTTTTCATTATCTGAGAGGTCATGATTTGGGACTAAAATATGGCTAGGAAATGAATAATTATAGAATAAACACAGAGTATTGACAGGGACATCAGTTATTAGAATTAAAAACTGTAGGCATTTTGTTGGTAAAAAATCAAATAGCATTTTGATTAAGAATGAGTCAGATTGCTTATATTTCAAATACAGGCCTTACTTACAAGCTGTGCAGTATTGTACAACACTCTGTATCTCACTTCATCATCTGAAAAGTGAAGATGATGATGTGCTGAGCTGTGCTTAGTCTCTCAGTCATGTCTGACTCTTTGCGACACCATGAACTGTAGCCTATTGGGCTCCTCTGTCCATGGGGATTCTCCAGGCAAGAATACGGGAGTGGGTTGCCATGCCCTCCTCCAAGGGATCTTCCCAACCCAGGGATCGAACCTGGGTCTCCTGCATTGCAGGCAGATTTTTACCAGCTGAACTACCAGGGAAGCCCTGAAGATGATAATAATGGAACCCAATTCACAGTATTTTTAAGAGGATTAAATTATATGCATATGTGAATATGTTATTATATGATTGTATAATTGTGATGTGTGTAACTATGAATGTGTTTATGTATAACTACTTGTATATGTATATGTGATTGTGGACTGTATGTAATTGCGTTTGTGAAGGTGTGTATATGGCTATGTGTATGTGTATGTATATATATGCATATGTGATTTGACTGTGTGAGTATGCGCAAAGTTCTCTGAGTCCTTTACACATAATTGGTCCTCCATTGCCATGCATTATAGCTATAAATGATACCTGCATTGAAAGAGGGGAAGAAAAGGAGGAAGAACAGGGGACAGACTGAAAATATTTCAACTATGGACATTTCGAATGAAATTACCATCCTTTTGTTTGTGTGCAGATGGATGAAGACTAATTAGGAAGATTAATGGTAAAGGATTAACATAGTAGCTACTGAAAAGAAGACAAAGGGGCAGAAGGTAACACCTCAGAGAAAAGTGAATGGTAGTCTCTTAAATGTAAGCAGTTTATAAATTAGGGAATGAGAAAATTATATCTCTCTATGATTTGATTCTTGGTTCTCTACTCTGACTTCTCTAAATTAGAGAAGTAAAGGGTAGAATTTTTCTCCATTCAGCTAATATGTTTCTGTGGGTACATATGCTCATGTCCCCCAAACAGTTAGGTTATATATGCCTTTGAAATTTTTAAACAGTGCTTCAAAGGGTTGTTACTGTTGTTATTGTTTACTTTTGATATTACATTAAAACTTAGCTTATTTTAGGATTAAGATACTGTGATTTTATTCTGCTGGCTTGTGAGCTTTAGTGTTAACCTTGGGCAGTTTTTACTGAATGTTTGCACAAGAAGAATTTATGTTACTAGGAGGATGGTAAATATACATGCTAAATATACCAAGGGTGACACATGGTAGACCACTATCTTTACTATGTTTACTGCTAACTTTGCATATTAAATATTATCTAGATTTTAGATGCAGAAGCATGTTCTGTCAACATGTAAAAATGTACTCCATTTTGCTTTTATTACACAAATTTCTCTTATCCTGTTCTAATGTGAACTACAGAATAATGTCTTCCACAGAAAAGTTATGAAAGGGTACAATTGAATTCAGCAGGTCAGTTTACAAAGACAACCACTGAGGAACAAGTTATAACAATGATAAACTTATATTTACCAATTTTAAAACTTCTGAAATATTTTGAATCCATCGATCAATTAGCTCACATGTTAGCATCTCATTGGTAGGTAGTATTATTCTCTAAATCTTAGTTGAAAGCAAAGGTTTGTGATTATTTAAACATTTTTCTTTCGAAGAGCACAAAGTATTTCTGAAAGTTACCTGAGCTCCATATCATTTTTCATGAAAGCCAGCAAATGGGAATCATTAATATTTTCATATTAAAGCTAGAGAGCAGGAATTAACTTGAAGTAGAGAGTGACTTGCTCAAGATTATACATGAAATGAATTGATGGGAGAATTGATGATTTGGGTTGGCAAGTTCAATGACCATCTGAGTTGAAAAGATGTTTTACTTGAGAAGGTCATTGAGAGAAAAGGGTTCATTCAGATATACTTAATGGAGCTTGTACCAAATTTTACTTTATATTCCTTCATAATATCCCCAAATATGGAAAAATATTGCCTAGAGATTTCAAAACTACATAACTATGTTTAACAGTATTTCTCTGTATTAATCTCCATACAACCAAGGAAATATATTCCTTAGCATTTTCCTGAGATACCAGAATAAGTCAAATCATAATTCATTAATTTCAAAGGAACCAACATGTGGCCTCAGAATATTTAAAGAAGATATATTTGCCTCTTGTATTTTAGACAGAGTCAGCTTCTAACCATCCTTACAATGGAGATTTCTCGGAAAAAGTGTTCCTTATGTTGCTTTACTTAATCTGTCCAGAAGGTTGGAAGTTCAGGCTGATGTACATAAAATGAATCAAGGGTAATTTAATATGCAAATAATTTATTACCATTGTCTGTCATGGTAATTTCCCTAGAATCTCATCATTGATGTCAGGGAGTATTAATTGAACATTGAATTTAGACTCCAGAGGTGTCTAAAGATCATGCGAGGCAGGGCTGCCCCTGAGTGGGCTTATGATTCATTTAAAGAATAAGATATATTTGAATATATAGCTCATATAATGAGGTAGGATATGCTAAGTACTAGATCAGTGGTAAAGCCAGTGAAGGACACTGGAATTTAGTAGTGACAGATTAAAATAAATTGGAGTAATCAGAAAGCGGGGGGAGTTTCATTTCAAAAATATATAAAAAATAAGCTAGTCTTCAACAGAAAATTATGGCCCAGAGCAAAATTGACAAATAGATTTCAATTTGAGTGAGAATTCCAATTAATAGGTAATGGCTTCCCAGATCAATGTCAATGATTAGGTGACCAATCAGTGTATCAAAATATTACCTTTATTGATCAGAAATTCGGTTTGCAGAGTATAACTCCTGTTTGAGACCAAAATATAACTTTCTATGACTTTAAAAAATTAAGCCTTGAGATTTGGCTGAGGAAGTTTGTGAGTGGACAGAACAGATCTTTTGCTAACCAGTTGCTTGGAAAACCTCAGGATACTTCACAACCAGTTGAGGTAGGATAAAGAAATAATATATACACATTACTATATATAAAATAGATAACCAACAAAGACCTACTGTATAGCACAGGGAAATATATTCAATATTTTATAATAAGCTATAAGTAGAAAGAATCTAAAAAGATATATGTATATCTATATCTTTATTTATGTATAACTGAATCTCTGTGCTGTGCATCTGAAACCAACCTGACTGTAAATCAGCTGCTGCTGCTGCTGCTAAGTCGCTTCAGTCGTGTCTGACTCTGTGCGACCCTATAGACGGCAGCCCACCAGGCTCCCCCATCCCTGGGATTCTCCAGGCAAGAACACTGGAGTGGGTTGCCATTTCCTTCTCCAATGCATGAAAGTCAAAAGTGAAAGTGAAGTCGCTCAGTAGTGTCTGACTCCTAGTGACCCCATGGACTGCAGCCTACCAGGCTCCTCCATCCACGGGATTTTCCAGGCAAGAGTACTGGAGTGGGGTGCCATCGCCTTCTCTGGAGGATACTTAGATATCACTTAATTTTTTTTTTTTCTCCCTCACATAGGACTCACAGCCATATTCTTCTCATCTCCTCCTTTTGTGGCTTTCCTGGTGGCTCAGATGGTAAAGAATTAGCCTTCAACATGGGAGATCGAGTTTTGATCCCTGGGTTGGGATGATACCCTGAAGAAGGGAATGGCAACCCACTCCAGTATTCTTGCCTGGAGAATCCCAAGGACAGAGGAGCCCAGAGGGCTGCAGTCCATAGGGCCACAAAAAGTCGGACACAACTGAGCAAATAACACTTTGACTTCTTCCTTTATGTCTTGGAGAACACTGCCAATGGGTCACTTCTAGTTTTGCCAGGAGGAAGACTCTGTTTCCCCCAACCTCTTTCCTTTGGCTGACGAAGCTTGAATGTTCCAGACAATTTTTTCTGCATAGTAGTTTCTCTTTGTGAGCTGTTCAGCATCCAATGGGTTTTTGAATGTAGAAATATAAGTTTGAGAAGAGGGGTGAATAAGTCATGAAAGCTCATAGCAAAATTACTTTAATAATTCTTGTCTTTTTGTTTCCTGTGTACTCTTTTGTATTATAATTGTTTATTAAGCCATTAGTGTTTTGAGGGCATCAGATAAATTTTCTGACTCAGATTCTTATTTATATATTTAGATATTCTCTTGGGTCAGGAAATCTGAGTCTGTTTATCCATGATTGTAAATCATGTAAATCTGGGTCAGTTTACCCCTAATACAATGTATATTTGCAATCCCAGACAATTGTGGGATGATGGGCAGGGGGAGATACTAACTGTTATCCTGTTATGTTTTTACAAGTTGATGCTGATGCATTGTTATGACCTGGATTCACATTCTGACTATAACACTGAAGAATCTGGAGACCTGAAGCAAATCATCTGATCTCTCTAAGCCTCAGTCTTCATAGCTGTGCATTAGGGATAACACTTTCTCCCTTGCCTACCTTACAAAACTTTATGAGGACAAAATATAACAACAGAAAGTTAGAAAGTTTTACAGATATACCTAACTTTCTATAACATCACTGAGATAATTAAAGTGGGCTGTAGGACCATACATTACCTAATCCTTAAGCTGTTTCTTGTAGGAAATTTATTAAACTCCATTCTATATTTACTTTACCATAGAAACACACAGCCAGCAGGCCCTCTAGCAGCACTGGCTGATGATAATTTGGATACACCATTGTCTTTCATCATGGCAAAAATAGAACAGTAAAGAAAAAATCTAAGCTTATTGATATTCACTGTCCTTGACTGACTCTTAATATATACAGAAGTGTTACAAAATTGGAGTTTGCTTTTAGTAGCTTACATTTTCTTTTTTTGAATACAGAAAAAATGTTTTGAGTTTTATGAGCATTAATCTTAGTATGAATTTGTTTACTGGTTGTTTATTATTATCTGTTAACTTAGAGGATAGAATTTTATATAAGAAGTTTGATGTTAGGGTAGAAATGGAAAATGTAGCTCATTTGTTTATTTCATAGGATGCCTGTCATTATCTGTATTGGTGACATGAAGTGTCAGTGTATCAATTCCAGGCTGCTTTCAACATGAGCTGTGTATTCTTTTAATGGCTAGCTTTATTCACACCTCTATTTTTAGTAGATATCATTTAATCTTGAAGTGTAAAAAACCATAACACAGTCATCATTCTTAAGTACATCTTGAAAACACATTCTTCTGAAAATACTCACTGTCCACTAGAGTATACTTTGGACACTGAAACGTTGACTTGGGAACAGATTGATAATTGGCATTGTTTTGCCCTTACAAATGATTATTTTGAAACTAAATAAAAAATAATGTTGAATGTGTTGTATAAACACAGCAGGTTCCTAAAGTCTCAGTTTTATTTTGTATCAAAATATTTGTCAGTAACTTGACTAATAAATATTTTTAAAGTGGTATAATAGTCGATCAGTATAATAATCTGTCAAGCATATCTATTTTAGATATGCACAAGCATACACATATGCACGTGCATATATGCTGGACACTTATCATAAAATGCTATAATATAAAAGTTTAAAAAAAGAAAATATAAAAGACTCAAATACTCTGTCCTTTATGTCATTAAAGATTATGTTTTTGGAACTTGGGAAATGGACCAGTTCTTAGAGCACCTTCTTTATCTTTATCAGAAAATATAAAGAACATGGGTCTATTTTAAACTCTGTTTCCTGTTAATTCTAATTCCTTGCTTTCCAGATCCCTTTGTGACCCAGTCAGTATTGTAAATAGTGGTGGCTAATCCTTGATTTTCCTTACTCCCTGAAGACCAGTGCATAGATGACTTTGACACCTTTCTTTGCTTGGTAGAGATTAGAGGAGCAAATCTACCACACCAATGAATAAGCGACAGGGGACTCTAGTATAGCCCAGTTGTTTTGCAGAAGCTGTACTACTGGTAAGAGCTACTGGGGTCACCGCTACAGAGAACTAACTCTTTGCTATATCCTGAAGGTAAAATCTTCAGACTAAAATGATGCAGCAATGGCAAAAATAGTGAGATGCTGAGTAAAATCTTTGCATTCTTCAGAGATCATAACAGCAAGCCATGGATCCAGTGCTGCCTTACATATTAGCAGCAGAGGATGAGATGGTTAGTTAGCATTACTGACTCAGTGAACATGAATTTGAGCAAACTCAGGTTGATAGTGGACAGGGAGCCTACTGTGCTACAACAGTCCAAGGGATCGCAGAGAGTCGGACATGACTTGGCGACTGAACAATAACAAGCATTCTTAAAGGGAATATGTGTTCTCAAGTTGAAGCAGTTGGTAGGGTTTTACTATTATTCTGAACAAACTTATAAAAAACAAAAGTGAACCCATATATTTTGGTGAGAAAGAAACTAGTCAAAAATAAAGACCTAACTTTTTAGTTGGATAGCAGATAGAATTTATCTGAAATATACATGAAACATATATTAAAACTATAAAAAACTGATTATTTAACATTTAGTATTAACTCAGTTAATAAATTAATTTCAGAGATAGATAGATGACATTTTAATTCTTGGTGACACATTTCTAAGACTGCTTAGGCCAGATTTTATTTCAAAAGCTGCATAATTAAGTGGATCATCCACATAGATCCACATGAATCCACAGTTTACTCAAAGGTCACTGGACTTTTAAGAATACAAAATAAGATACATCACCAGCACAGGAATACCTGAGCCTTGGCAAGCCTCAGGAAAATTGAGAATGTTATTCACTCACTGTGATGTTAAAAGACTATGATGTCATTTTAGGACTATGTAGATAGTGGCCAGACAAAGAAAGAAAAAAAAAAAAAAAAAAAGAGCTGATTCATGCTGAAGAAAGAAAATCCTAAATAATAAGGCAATGGCTCCAAAGCAGTAACCAGGAAATTACTTTCTGAGTAAGATGCTCCAGGGCAAAAGTCTTTTTTTAACAAATATTGTTTAAGGCAGTGAAATCTGTTTGCCATCACTTTTTCTCCTCCTAGGTGATTAAATGCAGAAGAAAAACAGTCATTTGATAGCCACAGAAGCTATTTACTGAAAGTATATTCAATCACCATAAACATTATTTTTACAGCAGGACTAGTGAAAGATACTATGGGGGATCCCATAAAACATTTTTTAAAAGAAAAAAATGATAGTACCATATATTTTTATGAGGGTTTCAGAGTGATCTGTATGCAGCTGTTTCCTCCTCCTACTGCCTGACATTGCAAGCTCTGATTTTGGAGCCAGATGGCATAAAATTCAGTTCCCAAATGGGAGAGATTTCAGAGGCTAAAGAATAGGTTCAGGGCTTGTTTTATTTTGTGACTAAGGATGATTCCTAATTATCTTCTGTATATTTCTCATCTATAAAATGAGATAACCTATTGTAATACAGGGGATCTTCAGGGCCTGTTTTACTTTGTGACTAAGGATGACTCGTGATTATTTTCTGTATATTTCTCATCTATAAAATAAGATAACCTATTGTAATATAGGGGATCTTCCCATCCCAGGGATCTAACCCAGGTCTCCTGCATTATGTAGGCAGATTCTTTACCAGCTGAGCCACAAGGGAAGCCCATTGTAATACAAGCACTAGATAATTATAAAGCGTTTTATTGCCATACCTTTTAAAGACAGAAAGAAACAGAAAAGCCTGATATATCTTCAAATGGAAATTTTCTTTTTTTTTTTTCCCTGTCTCCTTTTGAAAACGTGACATAAGTCATTCTGTAGGAAAAGACTATCACATTTATTCTCTCAGATTTCCAAGTAGAAGCTGCAGGTTTAGTTTGAAAGAGATAGGACAGACTCAAACTCTCAAGGTGTAGAAAGGCTTTATCCAGGAAAAGTGTGGGGCGCTACAAAAGGGAAGTTGCCAATGGATGTGAATGGGACAAAACAGCTAATATAAGCTCTGGTTTGAGTAAGGGGCTCACTTACGTGGAGCTTGGACCTTTCATCTAGGCTGACTTAAATGATTACACAGTCCTCTGATGCTGGGACAATGCTCCTTACATTGCCCTTTGACTGTGACATAGCTGCCTTGTCCTCTTTTGTCTTAACCCTTTCTTCCTGGAACCTTTTCATTTTTCTCATCCTTTCCGGTCCAAAGGTAGGAGTTGCCTCTCTAAACCCTCAGACTTTTCCTTAAGGATGTAGACTACTGACGCACAAAGATAGAAAGAGACTCAAGATTTTTTATTTTTCAGTTCTGCCCTATCACCTTCTTGAGATAATAGTTATATATGTATGCTTAGTTGATTAGTCGTGTCTGACTCTTTGCCACTCCATAGACTGTAGCCCACCAGGCTCCTCTGTCCATATGATTCTCCAGGCAAGAATACTGGAGCGGGTTGCTATTTTCTTCTCTAGGGAATCTTCCCAACCCAAGAATCAAACCCAGGTCTCCGGCACTGCAGGTGGATTCTTTACCTTCTGAGCCACCAGGGAAGCCTGATAATAAGTATGAAATTATCCAAATTAGTTTTCTCAACATTGGCTGCACAAAAGAATCATCTCTGGGAACTTTTGAAAAATACTAGTGTGTGAGCCCACCCCCAGAGATGTATTGCAGGCAAAAATATTTTTTAAAAGCATGCTAGTGGGTCTGAGGCCATCTGGTTAGGTATTTGAATAGGAAAAGACAAAGATGAGAAAGGAAATGAAGAAGCAATGATGAAGAGCTATTAATTAACAATTTTAAAATTATTTTGCGTATAGTAGTTTTAAACTACAAACTGTGTTTAGAGTTGTCTCAAAATCAAGTATACCTTCATATGGAAGGGTTCACTATTCAGAGTATTCAGAATGATATTACAGGCTTGGGAGATATTTTCAGAATGTTTTGAGTCATAGCAATGTGACTGGAATGTATGTGATACCTATGAACATAATTATATTGAAGGGGAACTGTAGAGCTGGAATCCACATTTCCGACATACTAGAATAGCAATATTATAACCTTAGCAATTTTTGTTCTTATATAGTTACTAGGCATTGTCCAAAAACTCAAACTAGCATTGATATATAAAAATCTAAAATAGAAACAATGATAAATCTGTACTTTTTTAAAAACGGAAAAGTGACAATTTTGGTTAATTTTCCTCTTAGACTCATTACACTGTGACTTCTTGTGGAAGTCTGGACCCTGAAAATTTATCTGAAATGCCCCAATTTCATAAATATTTTGACATATGCTTGACTCAGGTGACGTTTCCCAAGGTTTATGCATTGACCCAATGTTTTTCTTCTATATATGTCCTCCTTAGAGTTTTTCTTCCTTTTCCATAGTTTCAATTTCCCTGTTACTTGGATGATATTCAACTCTGTCACAGCTCCTTTATCTTCTTAAATTGTTTTACATTTTCAACTAATTGTTGAATCATTCCAAAGGAAATGTTTTCATGATGCCCTATGATTGCTGTTATCTCTGATTCCTTTTCATATGGGAAGCTTAAGAAAGTATATATTGGATTTTAATGGCTCCCTTTCTTGTTTTCAATCCGGTTGTGCATAAGAACGATGTGAGATTACAATCTAGGAAAAAAATAATAAACAGGATGATATGTTATTTGTAATTAAAGGAGCCCTGGGATATTCCTCAGTTATATTTTAAAATATTTGTGACAGAACTGTATTATATTCTTTCAATATACTTAAACTGTATATTCAAGTACAAGAACTATAATTAAATAATAAAATCCATGCATTAAAAAATAAGCAACTACTTCCTTTAATAAATGTAACAAATATCCTGTATAATTTTAATAGTATGTTTTTCTCTTGAGAATGTGCTGAACTACTGGAAAATGATAATGGACATAGTACTCTATTATCTGAATTTACTAAACAGAGACTTAAATTTAAGAAAAAAACATTGAATCTGAGCTCTAGGATATGGAATTATGAGTTTATCCAAAAACATTTAAATTATTTTTACATAGTATGTCACTCCCCTCTCTCTCTGCCTCCAATGCCTAGCTACTGCTATATGGAGAAAAATATCAGTTAGTTTCTAGGAGTTTAGTTATACCCAAATGCATGTAATTAAAAGAATTTAATATGGACTTTAAAATTATACTGAAGTGTGTGTATGTGTGCAGTTATATGCCTAGTGGTTAATAAACCAAATAACTTTTAAATAATAAAAAAATACTAATGATAGTAATTATAAAGATAAACCTAACTCTCAGGAATTTTAGAACTTGTTATTGCAGAGTTCTGAAATGTAAGCTATATTTTTTGAAGAGTAAGCCATTGCACAAAAGCATACTTATATAAATGAAAAGTTAAGATGAGTTTATTTTTATAAATAAATGGATTTTTCATGTTTTATTTGTCTTAAAACCACCACAACATATTTGCAGCACTATTATAACCAGAGGCTGTTTTCAAGTTATGCTGTGAACGTTAGCCAGTGTGTCAAGGCTAGGCTGGTATGCCTGCTATTTAGTTTTTGTATGAAGATTATTTTTTCAGATGATTGAATCATTTTTGATTTGTTAATCACTGACCTGCACAATGAGGGTATAGTTTTCCCTGCCCACCCTGGAATGTTTTTTTTTTTTTTTTTAAGAAGTAGGGAAACAAGATAGCTAATTATAAAATTTCCAATGAGTGTTTGATTTTGTTTTCATCACAAAAGTGTACATTCTGAGGAGCTGGCAATAATCTGAAATGACTTCAACAACTTGAACCAGTTTTTCTTCTCTGTTTGCCCAGATGGATATATGCTCCTCTGGGTTGTCCATGAACATTCTCTTTACCTTTGATTTTGCTGGAGTATTTCTCTGATCATGTGGTCAGAGTCATTGACTTATATTTCAGTTCTGCTGCAAGGAGAAATTTGTGTGATATTTGGAGGCATGTGTAGAACTAAATGGAAATGTCCCAAAGATTGTTTAGCCAGACAAAGTATGAGATATTTTCCCTTTTTCAAATAAATAATGATTGTAAAATAGAGAAAAAAAAAAACTTTTTAGAGCTAGGAACTGTAGAAATTCATCTGTGTTAAACTTGTGGAAGATTAACCATAGCCAGCCCACTAGAGAGCCTTTGTCCAGCTGTAGGTGCAGATCTGGGCTTCCTTTAACCAGCTGTAGCTGCAACCATGTGAATGGATGGACATTCTATATAAAAGAATTAAAGAAAGCCCCAGATGGAGTCCAGAGCAAACCCCAGAAAGGCATCTTAAGGAAAACTAAATAAGAAAAAATAAAGATTAAGTTTGTCATCTGTGTCAAAACAAATGAACTGTGTATAGGAGCCAAAGGTCACTAGGTAATCAGAAGTGGTTTCAGCTTCAGTTATGTGTTTAATTCATGCAGGATAAAGCATTTATACTAAAAACATATGTTTTTGAAATAATTCCCATAATCATTCTGGGGGGTGATCTAATATAATTTTTTATGTACATATGAGGAAACATAAAACCATAGTGAGCAGTTAAATGATTTATTTATTTATTTTTAACTAGAGATGTCATTGCTTAAGCTTCTTGTTCTGACAGATGGGCTTAGTCCATTTCAGAAAGCCACTTCCTCAATGATCACAGTTCTTTTTCATGTATACTTAAAAGAAATTGTATTCCCTATTTTCTTTTAAATTATATTAACAAATGCAAAGTATTTGATAATTGAATATCCATTAAATAAGCCAACTTACAGAGAACTCTCATTTTGCTAAGGGAACAGTTTCACAAGAGTTTCTGTTCCCACTTGCTTTAGTTTCTTTTTTTGAGGTTTCTCCAAGAATGAACATTTTAGTAGTGCTCTTCGCATGATATGCCCCTGAAAAAGACACGCTGTGACCATTGTTCCACTGAAATGCAGTGAAACAATATATGTTAGTAAGGTTTTAATCTTTGCTTTTTGTTTCTTATAATCTGAAATTAGTCTTTCTGAAAATGACTGTATTAGTTTCTTTGGTTGTAGTAACAAAGTACCATAAGCTGGGTGGCTTAATGAACAGAAATGTACTTTCACAGTTCTGGAGGCTAGAAGTCTGAAATCAAGATGTAGGTGTAGTTAGCTCCTTCTGAAGGCTGTGTGGAGATTTTGTTCTATGTCTCCTAACTTCTGGTAACATAAGGGGTTCTTTGGTTTGAAGATGACATTCTCTTTAGATGTTCACACCAGCTTCCCTCAATGCGTGTCTGTCTCTTTGCCTAAAGTTCCCCTTTTTAAAAGGATACATTCATATTGAATTCAGTTCAGTTCAGTTTAGTCACTCAGTTGTGTCCGACTCTTTGCGACCCCAAGAATTGCAGCATACCAGGCCTCCCTGTCCATCACCAACTCCTGGAGGTCACTCAAACTCTTGTCCATTGAGTTGGTGACTCCATCAAGCCCATCTCATCCTCGGTCGTCCCCTTCTTCTCCTGCCCCCAATCCCTCCCAGCATCAGAGTCTTTTCCAGTGAGTCAACTCTTCACATGAGGTGGCCAAAGTACTGGAGTTTCAGCTTTAGCATCAGTCCTTCCAAAGAACACCCAGGACTGATCTCCTTTAGAATGGACTGGTTGGATCTCCTTGCAGTCCAAGGGACTCTCAAGAGTCTTCTCCAACACCACAGTTCAAAAGCATCAATTCTTCCGTGCTCAGCTTTCTTCACAGTCCAACTGTCACATCCATACATGACCACTGGAAAAACCATATCCTTAACTAGACAGACCTTTGTCGGCAAAGTGATGTCTCTGCTTTTGAATATGCTATCTAGGTTGGTCATAACTTTCCTTCCAAGAAGTAAGTGTCTTTTAATTCCATGGCTGCAATCACCATCTGCAGTGATTTTGCAGCCCCCCAAAATAAAGTCTGACACTGTTTCCACTGTTTCCCCATCTATTTCCCATGAAGTGATGGGACCAGATGCCATGATCTTCATTTTCTGAATGTTGAACTTTAAGCCAACTTTTTCACTCTCCTCTATCACTTTCATCAAGAAGCTTTTTAGTTCCTCTTTCTGCCGTAAGGGTGGTGTCATCTGCATATCTGAGGTTATTGATATTTCTCCCGGCAGTCTTGATTCCAGCTGGTGCTGCTTTCAGCCCAGCATTTCTCATGATATACTCTGCATAGAAGTTAATTAAGCAGGGTGACAATATACAGCCTTGACATACTCCTTTTCCTATTTGGAACCAGTCTGTTGTTCCATGTCCAGTTCTAACTGTTGCTTCCTGACCTTCATATAGGTTTCTCAAGAGACAGGTCAGGTGGTCTGGTATTCCCATCTCTTTCAGAATTTTCCACAGTTTCTTGTGATCCACACAGTCAAAGGCTTTGGCATAGTCAATAAAGCAGAAATAGATGTTTTTCTGGAACTCTCTTGCTTTTCCCATAATCCAGAGGATGTTGGCAATTTGATCTCTGGTTCCTCTGCCTTTTCTACAACCAGCTTGAACATCTGGAAGTTCACGGCTCACATACTGCTGAAGCCTGGCTTGGAGAATTTTGAGCATTACTTTACTAGAGTGTGAGATGAGCACAATTTTGCGGTAGTTTGAGCATTCTTTGGTATTGCCTTTCTTTGGGATTGAATTAGGTCCACCCTAAAAACCTCATCGTAACTTGATCATCTGTAATAACCTTATGTCTGAATAAGGTCACATTCAGAAATCCTGATGGCTAAGGACTTCTATATATTTGAGGGGAGGACACAATTAAACTCATAATAATGTCCTAAACAGGATTAATGTAAATTTAATGGTATTTTATATTCTCATGTTTGTAGAACATTTCATTTGTTAATTTCTGTGAGTATTTATTTAAACATACTCAAGACTTGACCTATTAAAAAATTCTATCATTTTAATATATCACTTCAAAACATCATTTTAAAATTTTCTCTTTTTATATTTGAACCTCTTTTAAAAAAACATTCTGTGTTTGTGATCTTTATTTCCATACCCCACACTCACCCCACAATATGTTTTTACATTATACCACCCTGATGAAAAGGCTTCCCATGTGGTGCTAGGGGTAAAGAACTAACCTGCCAATGCAGGAGATATAAGACACGTGAGTTTAATTCCTGAGTCAGGAACATCCCTGGAAGTGGGCATGGAAATCCACTCCAGCAGTCTTGCCTGGAGAATCCCATGGATAGAGAAGCCTGGCGGACTGTGGTCCATAGGGTCTGAAGGAGTTGGACTTGACTGAAGCGACTTAGCACACATGCACAGTAATGAAATAGCTCCTAATTAAGTTGCAGATTACCTCTATTTTTCTGTATCCATTTGACTTTTTTTCCAGACTATTTTTTCCACCGTGAATTTGTTTGTCATTTCAGGATCATTGTTGAAAGATACAATCTCCAACAGGCCCTAGGCATCCCTGTGTGTTCTTCCTGGCTGTGTTAAGCAATCAGGTTCCTGACTATTCTTTGTTGTTGTGTTATTTATGGTTGTTCAAAACTCACTAAGCTGTATCCAACTTTTTGTGAGCTCATGGACTGGAGCATGCCAGGCTCCTCTATCCTGCACTATCTCCCGGAGTTTTCTCAGATTCATGTCCATTGAGTCAGTTATATTATCTTACCATGGCATCCTCTGCCACCCCATTCTCCTTTGCCTTCAATCTTTCCTAGTATCAGGGTCTTTTCCAATGAGTCAGATTTTTGCATCAAGTGGCCAAAGTATTGGAGCATCAACTTCAGCAGCAGTCCTTCCAATGAATATTCTGTGTTGATTTCCTTTAGGATTGACTGGTTTGATTTTTTTGCACTCCAAGAGACTCTCAAGAATATTTCCAGTACCATAATTTGAAAGCATTAATTGTTTGTTTCTCAGCCTTCTTTATGGTCCACCTCACACACCCATACATGACTACTGGGAAAACCATAGCTTTAACTATAGGGACCTTTGTTGGTAATGTGATGTCTCTGCTCTTTAATATGGTGTCTAGGTTTATTATATCTTTCCTTCCAAGGAACAAATGTCTTTTAAATTCATGGCTGCAGTCACGTCTGCAGTGACTTTAGATCCCATGTAAGTTAAGTCTGCCACTGTTTCCACTTTTCCCCATCTATTTTCCATTAAGTGATGGGACTACATGCCATGGTGTTAGTTTTTTGAATGTTGAGTGTCAAGTCAGCTTTTTCACTCTCCTCTTTTACCCTCATCAAGAGGCTCTTTTTTGCTCTTCACTTTCTGCCATTAGAGTGATATTATCTGCATGTTTGAGGTTGTTGAATATTTCTCCCAGCAATCTTGATTCCAGCTTGTGCTTCATCCCACCTGGCATTTCACATGATGTACTCTACATAGAAGTTAAATAAGCAGAGTGATGATATACAGCCTTGTCGTACTCCTTTCCCAATTTTGAACCAGTCCATTGTTTCATGTCCAGTTCTTACTTGGGGCCCTTTTTTAGGGTTGTGTTTCCAGCAAGCAACCCTGAGGAGTAGGTGACATTTTATTCCAGATGAAGAGCATGCTTGTCTCCAAAAGTGGTCAATCTTCCATGCTCAGTGTTTCTTTCCTATAATGCAACCCACTAAATGTGCAGGTATCCTTATTGGGCACCTCACATCACTCCATGGGATTTAGGACACATAGGGAACCAGCAAGAGCATCGTATGACTATTTTTGCCATGAATCAAAAAGTCCTTTATCTCTGGCTCAGGAATCTCATGTCTTCTGTGTTCATAAAGTAGAAACAGATATTTACATAGAGAAAACTCCTTGGCTCTCCCCAGTTCTTATTAATCATTTGACATTATTGGACATTCTTCAAGTGTTGCCTCTCTGGCCATGCCTTTCAGATTTTCTTTGCAAGCAGTTCCTTTTCTACTGGGTCATCAAACTCTGGAGTTTCTTAAAGATTAGAAACAGGCCTTTTTAATAGTCCCTTACCAGAAAATTTCAACACATTCATAGTTCTAGTTACCATGCAGGTGCCCAAATTTATTTCTCCAGCACAGAGCTCTTCTCTGGTATATCAGTATATCCAACTATTGACTTGACATCAAGTTGGAAGTTGGATAGTTGGAAGATATCACAAATTTATATGCACATGACCAGATTCATGGTCTTTTTCTTCAAATCTGGTAGTCTTTCATTATTCCTTCTCACAGTAAATGGCATCATTCACTAGTTATGGCCAATCCTCTCTGTTTCCCTCAATCCTCTTATCTAATCTGTCTTGAAGACCACTTGCCTTTATCACCTCAGTTCAGTTCAGTTCAGTTCAGTTGCTCAGTCGTGTCTGACTCTTTGCGACCCCATGAATCACAGCATGCCAGGCCTCCCTGTCCATCACCAACTCCTGGAGTTCACTCAGACTCATGTCCATTGAGTCTGTGATGCCATCCAGCCATCTCATCCTCTGTCGTCCCCTTCTCCTGCCCCCAATCCCTCCCAGCATCAGAGTCTTTTCCAATGAGTCAACTCTTCACATGAGGTGGCCAAAGTACTGGAGCTTCAGCTTTAACATCATTCCTTCCAAAGAAATCCCAAGGCTGATCTCCTTCAGAATGGACTGGTTGGATCTCCTTGCAGTCCAAGGGACTCTCAAGACTCTTCACCAACACCACAGTTCAAA
>SJYQ01001691.1:780209-822656 GCA_006410935.1 Redunca redunca
AGTGATGCTTTCTAAGGCCCACTTGACTTCACATTCCAGGATGTCTGGCTCTAGATTAGTGATCACAGCATCATGACTATCTGGGTCCTGAAGATCTTTTTTGTACAGTTCTTCTGTTTATTCTTGCCACCTCTTCTTAATATCTTCTGCTTCTGTTAGGTCCATAGAATTTCTGTTCTTTATCGAGACCATCTTTGCATGAAATGTTCCCTTGGTATCTCTAATTTTCTTGAAGAGATCTCTAGTCTTTTCCATTCTGTTCTTTTCCTCTATTTCTTTGCATTGATCGCTGAAGAAGGCCTTCTTATCTCTTCTCGCTATTCTCTGGAACTCTGCTTTCAGATGCTTATATCTTTCCTTTTCTCCTTTGCTTTTTGCTTCTCTTCTTTTCACAGCTATTTGTAAGGCCTCCCCATACAGCCATTTTGCTTTTTTGCTTTTTTTTTTTTTTTATCACCTCAGTATCTATGAAATCTTTTTTCTCTTCATTGTTACCTTTACTCTGCTCTTAGCTTCGGTTATCTCTTAAGAGATCCTGCTTAACATGTCCTGCTATGTCTCTCTTCAATCTATTCTTCAACTGAAGCTAGAGTGAATTATCACCTTAAAACTCACATCCCATCACATCATCCTGTTTAAAACTTGTGTTGTACTTAAGGTAAAAATCAATTTATTCCTACTCATTCTTTTGATTACAGATACTGGAAACTTTTCCATGACTTCCCAGTTAGATTTGGATTCTTTGATACATGCTCTGTTATAAACCCATTCCCTTTCTTCAGAGGACTTTTGCAGATAGTATTTATATATCCTTAGTGTGATTATTTAATTCATATTTATGTCTCTTCTCAGACAGTAAGATTCATGAGAATGAGGCACCATGTTAGCTCACTTGTATCTCCAGCAAGGAGTACAGTGTTTGTCCCCACATTTTGAAAATGAACAAAAGAGAATGATCTATATAGAGAAGTGACAGTACATTTTTCCTTATCCTAAAATGTTTATTGTATGTAAGCTAACAATTCACACAGAGGTCAATGGGATGTTTTAAAATGATAATTCGAATTATATTAGCCTTCAAAACCCTTCATGACTTCCATCACAATCAAGATGAAAACAAATTTTTCATCTTGTCTCTAAAATCCTATGTGATTTACTCTCTGTACAACTCTTTCTCTCATCCACTATGGTAAACTAAATTGGTCATTCCTTCCTCATTCCCACTCAAAAGCCCATGTGCCACCTGATCTTAATTTTGCTTAATTGGTTCCTTTTGTCATTTAGATTTTGGGTTAAATATTACCCAAGCTTCCTATCTGTCAATTCTAAACTGGTGACTTAGTCATTCTCTCATCACTTTTCATAAATTACTGTTTTTCCTATTTGCTTTTTTTATCATACATGTTCTATAACTCCTATACATACATATGCACACATGCCTCACCCCACTAGAAATTTCCTTGCATGTGGATTTTCTTCTTTATTGCCATATACCTAGGACTTAAGACTTCCAGGTACATGGTAGTCACAGATAAGTTTTGAATAAATCAACACACTTTAAAATTTAGGGGTCAGATAATTTCTAACAATGCTGTTTGGTTTAATAAATTAAAACTGCTTCAGGTTACCAAATATGAGACTGATTATGATTTCTAAAATGATGCAAAATAATTTTTTATAATTTGAAGTTTGTCTCTAAGTCAGTAGGGAATGAGTCTAGGGAATCAGTAAGTCTATGGTATTTTCTGTTGTCTTCTTTGCTGATTTACATTGAGAACAAGTTGTCTATACCCTTTAGCAAAGTAAATTGAGTGAAGATTTAAATTAATGTGACAGAATGTGCTGATATTTAATTTGAGGTTAGTGTAAACACAGAGGAGCCAAGGATCCTCTAACAGTCCTCTGATCCTGAAATACACCTTCCTCTGTACCCTTCCAGTATTTGGATTTGAAAACAACAGTCTGTACCACCACAGACGCTTTAATACTTACGAAAACTGAACTTAATTATTTCAATCTCTTTACCTTTTAGGTGTAGATTAATACTTTTTCTTTTTCTTTTTTTTCTAGTTTTCTAAACTTACTAACTTAAGAGCTAGATTGATCATCTGCCTCTCCTTTGAATTACATTGACACCACAACTATGAATTAAAGATTGAANAACTTAAGAGCTAGTTTGATCATCTGCCTCTCCTTTGAATTACATTGACACCACAACTATGAATTAAAGATTGAAATCTATAAGACTCCTAAACAGGAGGTAGAAACATACTTTAGAAAGAAGTTAGAAAAAAATTAGCATGGATTTGATATTTTCATAAACACCAGAGGGAGAAACTATACCTCAGATGTAGCTCAGTACGCCCTCTTTTACTTGTTTCCATTAGGTAGAAATTCTCCTATGCTGTTGACAACCTTTCTGAGATATGTTCTGGTCTTTCAGGATTAGCCTTAGGCACAATTTTGAAATATTTGGAATTATTCTTGTGGATATTGTATTAGTGCTTCCCTTTATTTTGACATTGCCAGTCCATTGCATCCAGGGATCCAAAATTTTATCTCCTCATTTTTGTCTTTCTTGGACAGACTCTATAACTTTCTCTTTCTTTTTACTCCTTCATCCCATCAATGGCTCTGTTTAATCTTATTCACAAATTCAAACTGGTTAGGAAGAGTTAATTATTTAATGTATCTCCCTTTCAGGAAATTTATTTCTCTGTAAATTAGGGCCTGTGCCTTCACTCAAAAATGTGACTTTAATGATCTTCCTGTTTAGGGAATTAGAGGCTATTTTTTGGTAATCAAGTACAAGCGGTGCAGGTCAGTTCGAATTAGCAAAGACATATTAGGAATAAGTCCAAAAATCATAGTCTTGTGGAAAAGACTGATTTGGCAAACACCTTTAATAACAGTGCTAACAGATTTGAAAATGGCAGTCTCCGAAAGGTCAAGAGACATATCATGATGACATATAATCAAGTTTGTCCCTTCAGACTTGTTAAGCATAATCCCTGAATGGTGATAGGGTGGTAAGGAAAATAAAACCCAAGGCCCTTTTTTGGATATCAGTGAGCCAAACAGAAAACAAACGAGGTCAATACCAATTGTAGGATGCAATCATGAAGGCCAGTTATAAGCTGCTTTCAGGTGTAGTTGTCAGAGCACAGTTTCATGTCACAGTTAGGTGCCTTTTCAGGAACTAAAATCCACGTGTGCTTATTCTGATGTTGCTATTGTTTCAAAAAAGGAGGTCCCTATGGAGAATCTCAGGCTTCCTGATGGCTCAATGGTAAAGAATCCGCCTGCTAATGCAGGATACCTGGATTCAATCCCTGGATCAGGAAGATCCCTGGGGAAGGAAATGGCAACCTACTCCAACATTCTTGCATGGGAAATCCCCTGGAGAGAGGAGCCTGGCGGGCTGTTGTTCATGGGGTCACAGAATTGGACAGGACTTAGCGACTAAACAACAACAACATGGATAATTTCATTCACCAGTGGGTAAATGTGGAAGTCCCTCGCTTAAAACTTCAGGTCTTTAATGAGATTTAAATGTTCACTATTTTCTATATCTCATCTTTCATTTTCTACTACAACTCAAGCATTAGTAGGCATGAAGTGATTGTATATGATTATATAACAAAATGATATATATTATTATTATATAACAAAATCTCTATCAGTTAAGAAGCAGCCTGGATAAGTTAAACAAGATAATATTTGTTCAGTGTGGAGCATTCTATTTGTTAATAGTAAGTGGCAGCAGTTACCTAAACATAATATTGTTATTAATAATAATATGATTCTCTACATGTAACATTTGAGTAGTGAAATATTTTTTTTTTTTAGGGAGAATTAGCAACTGTATTTTTATTAAATAAAAGAATGGTCTTCTAGTTAGCACTCAGTTTAGAAGATACCTTCTCCACCTAAAGCCATGGAACCCAGTAAGACAGGGACTTAACTGAGGTAGGTAATGGCAGAACCACTTTGAACTGATGACGAACATGAAGGATAGAGATGAATGGTCTGGTTTGAATCAATATGGATAAGGGGTAAGCAGGCATTGTTTATGTTATAGTGGCTAACATATATGTATTAAGTGCCTAACACACATACATATGAATATAGATATAATTACATTTACATATATGAATCCAGTCAATGGATATATTGCTATCTCTGTCTCTGATTGTTCCCTCTAACCTTTGTATTGCCTCTCCAGATAATTATTTTTCTCATTTTATATATAAGAAAATTGGGGCTTAAGTAATTTTAATGAGTCCCAAAATTGCATATCATTCTACATTATATTAAGGTTTTTCTGACTCTAGAGTTTGAGTCATGGACTACTTTCAGAAAGAAATCATAAGATAGAGCAGGCTAGAGCAGTGGAAGAGGAAGTGAGGATGAGTGCAGAGATATAGTGTTGCAGTTTGGGTATTAGACATTCGGGGGTTTGATGATAACTCAGTCAGAAACTACCTGGGATACCTTGATCAAGATAATCAACTGTTGAAAGCTTTGACTTCCTCATCTTTGATATGGGATTAGTGATACTTCTTAACAGATGGTTGTAAGGGTTTTATGAGATAAAATATGTAAACTGCTTAGTAGACAGCAGTAGGCTGGTCCAGTATGTAGGAGACTTGGAAGTTGCCACCCTGTCCTAACAAGTTAAAGCTGAACAAACTGGAAAATCAACAAATCTTCTTAGGTCTGTAAGGGAAATGAGGTCACAGGACAAACCGCTGCCTTCAAAATTGGAGAGATTGACAGGCAAATAGAGTAAATCAGTACTTACTAGAGCGGAAACCTGCAAGTAGAAACATCAATGGAAACAAGTACAGGGAGAGGAAAACCTGAATTGTAATTGGTGAATTGCTGGAGGCTCAGTGTGGATAACTCATATTTAAGAAGTTGGGAAGGAGGGTAGTTCCCTGGTGACCCTGTGGTTAGGATTTGGTGTTTTCACACTTTCATTGCAGAAGCCCAGGTTCAATCTCTGGTTGGGAAACCATCCCACATGCTGCCAAAAAATGTTCAGGGGACCCAGTCAAATCCTACACACCCTGCCATTTTCATGACTTTTATTTCCAGGAGCTCTATCAGGACCCAGGTCCTCACAGTGAATATGTATAAATCCCCTCATGCTTCTTTCAAGGGGAGGCGAAAGGAATCATTCTGAAATATACCTGAGCATTTTGTGCTTCTTAATAAGGTCTGCCCTTGGGAGAAACTATTTAACCAAAGCCTAACTTTCTGGGGTTTTATCAAGGCCCAACTGACCTGTGCAAAAACAACTCAACTCCAGGTCCATTGAATCATCCTGTCCCACTAAGGGAAGGATAGAATAAAACAAAACAAAACTGAAAAGCACTTGCAAAGTCTGAGTCTACAGGCGTAGACTCACTACAGAACTAAGACCTAATCATAGGGGTATAGAATGCTTCCCTTCCCCTCCACCTCACCACTATAGTTTCTTTCACCTAGTGCACCACATCCAACTACAAAGAAAATATTACAAGACATACTAAAAGGCTAAAAAGACAGTTTTAAGAGACAAAGCAAGTATTGGAACTAGACACTAACATGGCAGATGTGAATTATCAGACCAGTAACTTAAAACAACTATAATTAATATGCTAAGGGAGCCAACAGGTGAAGTAGACAGTGTATAGGTGGGCAATGTAAGCAGAGAGATGAAAATTCTAAAAAAGGACCAAAATTGAGTGTTAGAGATCAAGAACACTGTAACAGAAATGAAGAATGCCTTTGATGGGCTTATTATTGGTAAGCTGGACACAGCTGAGGGAAGAATCTCTGTGTTTGATGATATCTCATTTGACACCTCCAAAACCAAACAGTAATCACAAAACAGACTGAGAAAACTAGAGCAGAATATCCAAGAACTGTGGGACAACTTCAAAATGTGTAATACATGTGCAATGGGAATATCAGAAGGAGATGGAAGAGTGAAAGGAAAAGGAGAAATATTGGAAACTGTAATGAATGAGAATTTTCTCAAATAAATATCAGATATGAAACCACAGATCCAAGAAGCTCAGAGAACACTCAGAAAGAGAAATAGTTAAAAAAAAAAAGAAGAAGAAGAAGAAGAAAGAAAGAAAAAAAGAGAAAACAAAAAACTACATCTAGGTATATCATAGTCCAACAAAAGAAAATCAAAGATAAAGAGCAGTAAGCATTTGATGATTAAAAGACCCCAGAAATATTATATAATATCAATATAACTATTGCTATAACTGCTGCTGAGCTTCCTTGGTGGTGTAGTCTGTAAAGACTCTGCCTGCAATGTGGGAGACTTGGGTTCGGTCCTTGGGTTGGGAAGATCCCCTGTAGGAGGGGATGGCAACTGACTCCAGTATTCTTGCCTGGAGAGTCTCCATGGACAAAAGAGCCTGGTGGTATATATAGTCCATGGTGTTCAAAAGAGTCAGACATGCCTGAATGACTAAGCACAGGACAGCACATAACGGCTGTTTGGTAAATTGCAAATAGATAACACCATGCTGTGCTGTGCCATGCTCAGTCCTCAGCCATATTTACTCTTTGCAAACCCATGGATGGTTCCTCTGTCCATGAGAGCCTCCAGACAAGAATACTGGAGTGTGTTGCCATTTCCTTCCCCAGGAGATCTTCCCAGTCCAGGGACTGAACCCCCATCTCCTGCATCTCTTCCTTTGGCAGATGGATTTTTCACCACTGAGCCACCTGGGAAACCTTAGGTAATACCAATACTTACTAGGTAAGCCCCTAGTAAGATAATACCATAATAAGCCTAATTACAAGAAACTGATTATTTTGCCGTATTTGTTTCTTTACTGCAAAGGAAAGTTGGCTTATCATTGGTAGGGAGATATACAGAAACTGATGGACTCTCTAGACTTTTCTGCCACAATGGACATGAGTTTGAGCAAACTCTGGGAGATAGAGAAGGACAGGGAAGTCTGGTGTGCTGCAGTCCACGGGGTCACAAAGAGTCAGACATGACTTAGCAGTTGAACAACAACAGCAAAGTCTTTTCTAGTCACCCTTGTGTTGCCCAGCACTTTTTATTAATTAGTGCCTGAATGGGTCTTCTTGCTTACCTTATCAAGTAATATAGATCTAAAACAAACATTAATATCAGCATATAGATTACTCTTTATAAGGGTTGAAGGGAGATATCATTAAAAATTGCCATAAAAATATAACGTTTGTGTTCCCATGGTTCAATATTAAATTACGTACAAAATGTAGGAGACTGTTTTCTATATAATGAGACATTAGCAAGAGGCACATACTGTTTCAGATGACTGCTACGTCAATCTCTACCTCAACCTTTGGATGATATGTCCTTCTCTGCATTAGAAAATATTTAAGGCTAATTTAGTGAATTATTTTAGGTCATGAAAGGACAGAAGCGTTTGCTTTCTAGTCTTCATCCTTCCTGTCATATGACTGTTCTTCCTCTTTTTATCAGAACATTTACCACAGAGGACTTTAAAAAGGTTCTTGTTTTCTAAGGCCTCTGCGGGCTTCATCTCCTCTGTGAGGATGCAGCAGGGGTATCCACACTTCACCTCCAGAACCTAAAGTATGGAACCTGTGTAATTTCCTCTTCTGAAAGGAAACAGGGTTGAAGTCTTGACAAAAAGAGAAAGGAGGAGAATTCCACAGAACAAAGTAAATTCTTCCATTTAGAATCCATGACAACTCCACAGCTCATTTTCCTATTCTTTTATGTTAACTGTAGAATTCAATAAAGCTTTTAAATTTGTGTCCATCTTTGCAGGGACTCATTTTATTAATGGATGTGAATTGTCTGGCTTTATTTTCCAAGTCAATATCTTTACTTGTGGAAAATTCCTATAAATTTCTTAACAGAAACCTCTTAGTTTCTTCATATTATATTTTCAACCTATAAGTTCTGAAAAAAAGAATCTATTTTACCAAAGATGTGAACATAGGAAAATACCACAACACAATATAATAGGGGAGAAATTTGTACATAAATTATCATTGTGCTGGATTCACTTGCATAATGAATGAAGCACATGCCTTGGGTCAAGGACTGATTTCTCTCCTGTCCTACATGGCATCAAAGACCAGGGTAATATTTAGTAAATAATATTACCACTTGACTGGAGTTATTACATATAGGTGGAAGTGTCAAGGCCTATTTGCCTCATTTGTGCCTCCTTTTAAGGGCATCACTAGAAATTTGGTTTTCAGATTCAATCTTGTTCTGATGTTCTGAAACAAGGTGAAGTCTAAGTTCTAAGTTTCCTATCTCTAGAAGGAATATTTAGGAAATGAATACAGAATTTGGAACTTGAATTCTTTTCATTTTAGTAGACATTTTATAAAAAAGATGATTATTCCTGGATTTAGGAAAAAAGAGAGGCCAGATGGTGAAAGTAAAAAAGCAATATTCAGTTTAAAATTACTATAATAATAGCAAAATAAAGGAAGAGCTCTCATACCAAAATGTTTTACATTATCTGTTTTAACTATTTCTAGCATTGTCCAGAATGAACATCCTTAAGAATATGTGTTTTAACTCCAGACTCTTAAGAGGTCATCACAAACAAAAAAATTAGTAAAAACATAGTAACAGTATAGGCTTCCCAGGTGGGTCAGTGGTAAAGAATCTGCCTGCCAATGCAGGAGACACAGAAGACGTGGGTTCAATTCCTGGATAGGGAAGATCCCCTGGGGGCAGAAATGGCACCTACTCCAGTATTCTTATCTTGGAAATCACATGGGCAGAGAAGCCTGGTGGGCTGTAGTCCATGGGGTCACAGAGTCAGACACAACTACACTACTGAGCACATAAACATGGTAATAGATTCCTTGCCAGGATGCTTTCTGAACTGAATTTTTGAATTCTTAATTTCTGTTGTTTTTATGAAGAAGTCTGTATTGTACATCCACTGGAAACAGCTGATTGATATTCTCTATGGGTTTACCCATTTAAGTTCCTCTGAGTATAGCTAGGAGAGGATAGCGGTCAAGACTTTATTACACAAATATGTATAAGCATATTTTATGATCAAAGCACTAATTAGAGATTTACTTTCAGAAATGAAGGCAGGGAACTCTAGGGGTAGGGTTGTGTTGATGGTGCAAGACCAAATTTATTGAACTGCTTTCAACATAGATTTTCAAAAAGTAAAAGATCTTTTAACATCAGAGAGGAGCTTGCAGCAATCCAAAGATGGACATTTATATATATTTAGTCAAAATTCTGGGTTGTCCCTTCAAAACTTAATCTTTGAAAATATTTGATGATCCATCTTATGCCTATCTATATCCACTTTCTATGCATATCTGTGTCATGTCACCAAGTATGTATGTCAGAAGTTAAAGATAGGCTCAAAATATCTGGATAATGTTGGCCTGTGCTTTCTCTTAAAACGTGAAATAAAAAGAGAAATGGGGACTCTAATTGTTAGTTCCCTAAATTTGAAAGAGAATTGTGTATGTGTGTGAGATTACTCTGTTTTTAATTTTTAATCATGTTATAAACACTAGGATAAACTTCAAATCAATCCTGTGGTAGGTTACCTGTAATGATTTCTATAATCATTATCCTTACCTTTCTGTGCCTGCCCCCTTGCAGTGTGACTTAAGCGTTTTTCTCAACTGAAAGTTGAATCCTTTTGTCCACCTGGAATCTGGGCTCACCATAACTTTCTTTGAATATGGCAAAGTGATGTACAATGTCTGAGTCTGGTTCCAAATTGACCTTGCAGTTTTTGCCTTGAAATGTTCCCACCATCATTTGCTACTTAGCATACTGTAATATGAAAGGCCACAAGGAGTAGAAAAAAGCCATCATAGTAGATGTGTTCAAGATCAGCCAGGCAGCAGCAACCATCAAAATGTGATTGAGGCTATCTTAAGTCTTCCAGCCCCAATTATGCCATCAGATGACTTCATTCACTTGAGTGACTGTAAAATAAACCAGCAGAAGAACTGTCCATATGAGCATTTACTCCAACAGAATTATGACCCAATAAAGTGGTTATTGCCTTAAGCCACATTTTGTGGTGGTTCGTTACACAATAAATGACTGAAATAGATTCCTACTATTTAATTTATTGAATCTCCTTCATGTGATTCCTTGAGCAACAATCTTACCTTGATTTTTACTTAAAATAGCTATCATGCTAGGGCATTAAGTAACAGTATATATATTGAGTATTTTCTGCATGTGGTGTATGATTACACACCTCTCTTTTTCTTGAGCTTTACAAAAGGAAGTAACCAGAAGACTTTCTGTCCTTATACATTGACATAGTAATTCAGTTCTATAGACAAGTGTACTTGAGAAGCTATAGAATAATTTATGTTTTACTCTGCACACATGCATGGATATTACAAAGTTATAAAGAAAAGCAGAAGAATAATCAGAGGGGAAATTCTGAAGGATGAATTTTAACATGGGCCTAGGGAGAGAAAAGCTTGGTGTTAATGCAATTCTGAGTGATAATATTAAGAAAATAAGAATTTGTTTTCAGAAGACTAAGAAGCCTCAATGTTATTTGTAACTTCTGTTAGTAAGCCTTAAGCACTGTGGTCCCTGTGGTGTATCAGATAAATTTTGTTGTTTGAACTATCATTTCTATAATAAAGTGTTGCCAAAATTGCAAACATTTTTAATTTGAAAAAAAAATCTTTCCTCCTAATATGTTTCTCTCAGTGTTTATCATAATCATTTAAGAAATAGCTATGTACTTTAAATTGCTTCAATTTATTTTCTCTTTATTTTTTGATTCCATCTCTCCCACTTTCCTTTCTTCCTTTCCTTCTACCAGTTTGATTTATTTGCTTTGTTCTGAGAGGTATTTAAAGAATGATAGGGTTTTACAATTAATGCTATTGTTAGTAAATAAATGAAAACAGGAAACAAGGACCAGAAAAAATAATTATCACCTCATGTCAAAATATAAAATACATCTGATGTAGTTATTCATAGTGTATAGGCCTAAATTAAAGAAATATTATTTACTAAGGAAGAAATATAAATGGAGCCATACTAATTTACTCAGTCTTCTTCCGAAGCCAGCTTTTACCCTCTTCCTGATTCAGACAGAAGTGTGAGCAATTAAGTCAGAGAATTGATTCCAAAGTGGGAAATAAGTATTAGTCTTAATTGTATCAGACATTAATACTTTACACTGCAAATAATTGCTATTTTTCTAAATGCCTCTTATTGGGACACTCCAGTTTGATACTTTGGCTCCTCTCTAAAAGCAGTGTGTTGCTCGGCCTTGTTGCTAAGCAACATCACACTGTGAGAAGAGCTGAATTCTGAAAATATAGTGGTAGATTAAAAAATATCTTAATCTGTAAGTTAATATTAAATAACATATATGTTTTTAAATTATACAAAGCAGAACTTAACTTCCTAGGATCTAGAAAATTTTCTAATCAAGATATGCTTTCATTTAAGTTACAAAAGACTAAAATGCATGACATATGTCATCTTCTAAAAATTTAATAAGCAATTATATTACAAACAAATCTAATGTTTTATTGTTGTGCAGCTATTAGCACAACTATTAGTTGTGCTGTTGGCATTTTAATGGAGAGGGTCACTCCTGCCAAACATTCATGAAATGAAGGTGTCTGGAGACAGTTCTCTATGGGTCTCTTGTGTTTCTGCATGTCTTGTAAGTAGAAGACTGAAAGCCTTTTATCCAGGCTCTCTTTTTCAAGGATGCTTGTATAACAAATAATTTTGGAAGGTAAAGAAGTATCTCCCTCTAGAGAAAAAAAAAACAACAAAAAACAAGCAGGTTTGCTTACCTTTGAAAGGTGCAAATAGTGGCTCCTTCTGGAGTGAAGAGCAAGCGTGTTTACTGCCCATTATAAAAGGTTCACGTTTTCTCTAGGCTCACTGTTTCTCTTAGGTAATACAATTCACTGCATGTACAAGTATTATATCACCTGGTTGTCTGCATCATCCTGTGGGAACTGGAGCTTGAGGAACCTGCATAGAAAAAGCTAATTTTCTGGCTCTTGTTACTGCTGTGAATAGTAAAGTCCTTTGTCTTGTGATTACTCTCAGAGTTGCAGACTGACTTGTTAGGCTAAAACTAGGGTAAATTCTTAGACCCATCATGGTTCTTGACAGAAAGCACACTTTCATTGACAGTTAATATTACAATAATTGTATCAACTAAACGAGGCTTTAGGAGACTTGATTCTTAAAAAGTAAGAAGCAAACAAACAAAAAATCAATTATAAGTAGCAGCATGGAATGCGGGTTCTAGGCAGTGTAAGAATGTTAAATTTGTGCCTTAGTTTCAATTGTTTGAAATAATTTGTTCTTTTTAAAAGAAGGTTAACCTTGAACCATAAGTAATCCTTCGGGTAAGGTACATCTTCCCAGAATCTTTCACATCATTCCATTTAGGCATTTTTCTTTTTGTCCAAACATATATCTCTAATCATGCCTAACTTAAGGAAAATCAAATGGCTAACAAGAATGATGCTAAAGCTGAAACTCCAGTACTTTGGCCACCTCATGCGAAGAGTTGAGTCATTGGAAAAGACTTTGATGCTGGGAAGGATTGGGGGCAGGAGGAGAAAGGGACGACAGAGGATGAGATGGCTGGATGGCATCACTGACTGGATGGACGCGAGTCTGAGTGAACTCAAGGAGTTGGTGATGGACAGGGAGGGCTGGCGTGCTGCGATTCACGGGGTCGCAAAGAGTCGGACATGACTGGGCAACTGAACTGATCTGAACATTTGGTCTAATGTTAATGTATACTATTACATTATGATTTATAATAAATATATATTTGGTTTTCATTCCAGTTTCTGGCATAAAGCTCCTAAAACCCTTGGGATTTCCTAAGTGATGACAGCAACAAAATGTGCCTTTTGTTATGTTAATGAAGTGACTTCTGAAATGTTCACGTTAAAAAAAAATTGAAAGGGGTGAGATTGGTTGTCAGGGGAACCAGCATTTTATAATGAGAACCTGTGATTGGAGGGTTGGAACTTTTATCACCCCCAGCTATCCACACTTCCCAACAAAGGGGAAAGAAGCTACAGATTGAATTCAGTACTAAATGGCCAATGACTTATTCTGCCATGCCTGTATAATGGAGCCTCCACAAAAACCCAAAAAGGTGAAGTTTGGAGAGCTTCCAAGTAGGTAGACACATGGAGATTGGGGGAGTGACTTCTAGAGAGTGTGGAATCCCCACATCCTTTCCTCATTCCTGCTCTATATATCTCTTCCTCTGTTGTATCCTTTGTAATAAATATCCTTTGTAATAAATTAGTAATCTGGTTACTAAATGGCTTTCCTGAGTTATGTGAACTAGTTTAGCAAATTAATTAAAGCCAAGAAGAGGGTCTTGGGAACTTCAGATTTATAGCTAGTCAGTTGGAAGCACAGTTAATAACCTAGACTTGTGACTGGCATGTGAAGGAGAGGTGACAACCTTAATGGGACTGAGCCCCTTAGTCTGTGGAATTTGATGCTATCTCCAGGTAAATAGTGTCAGTAGTAAGTTGAACTGTAGGAAAATTGTTTGGTAGCATGAGGAAACTCCCTCTCTCCCACTGCCCTCTAATGAAATAGTGTGCAAAATCCTTTGAATACTACTGCTTCACATTTTATAATATGCATGAAAGTTAACCTGGAAGATGTTAAAACATAGATTATTGAAGATAGTTCCTAGGGTCTCTATTCCTGTAAGTCAAAGGCAGGCTGAAGAGTTTACATTTTAACAGTTTCCTAGATAATGTGGATATTTTTTATCTGGGGAACAGTCTTTGAGAATCACTGATATAGGATGACTGGAAGGAGTACAGCATGTTTAAAGAGCTCATCATTTAGAATCATACTGACCTAATTTAGAAATTCCAGCTCCACAATTTCTAGCTGTATAACCTTGGAAAACATATAATTTCTGTGAGACTCAGTATCCTCATTTGTAAGGTAGAACTATTACTTATAATACTATTTCAAAGAGAGGTTTTAAGAATTAAATAATTCATTTAAAGTGCTTTGCATACTAGTGACATAGCCCTCCCAGATTTCAGAAAATACTACAAAGCTTCAGTAATCAAATCAGTATGTTATTAGCACAGAAACAGACATATGAACCAATGAAACAGAATAGAGATACCAGAAACAAACTCATATGGTTATGATCAGTCTTCCAAGGAGGAAACAAGGATATACAGTGAAGAAAAGATAGCCTTTTAAACAAGTGGTGTTGTGAAAGCTGTGCAGTTCAGTTCAGCTCAGTAGCTCAGTCGTGTCTGACTCTTTGCGACCCCATGAATCGCAGCACACCAGCCCTCCCTGTCCATCACCAACTCCCGGACTTCACTTAAACTCAATTCCATCGAGTTGGTGATGCCATTCAGCCATCTCATCCTCTGTCATCCCCTTCTCCTCCTGCCCCCAATCCCTCCCAGCATCAGAGTCTTTTTCAATGAGTTAACTCTTCGCATGAGGTAGCCAAAGTACTGGAGTCTAAGCTTTAGCATCAGTCCTTCCAAAGAACACCCCGGACTGATCTCCTTCAGAATGGACTGGTTGGATCTCCTTGCAGTCCAAGGGACTCTCAAGAGTCTTCTCCAAAACCACAGTTCAAAAGCATCAATTCTTTGGTGCTCAGCTTTCTTCACGGTCACATCCATACATGACCACTGGAAAAGCCATAGTCTTGACTAGACAGAAAGCAGCATAGCTGCATGTAAATCAGTGAAGTTAGAGCACTTCTCACAACATACATAAAAATAAGCTCAAAATGGCTTAAAGACTTAAATATAAGACCATAAAACTCCTAGAAGAAAACATAAGCAAAACATTCTTTGATAAAAATCATACTGATGTTTTCTTAAATAAAAGCAAAAATAAACAAATGGGATCTAATCATGCTCATAAGCTTTTGCACAGAAAAGGAAACCATAAGCAAAAAGAAATGAAAAGACAACTAATAGACTAGGAGAAAATGTTTGCAAGCAATGAGACCAGCATGGAATTAACTTCCAAAATGCACAAACTGCTCACAATACTAAAAAGCAAAAGAAATAAAAATAAAAACCTAATTAAAAAATGGGCATAAAACCCAAAGAGACATTTCTCCAAAGAGGACATACAGATGGCCGATAAGCACATGAAAAGAGGCTCAACATTACTATTAGAGAAATACAAATCCAGACGACAATGAGATATCACCTCACAGTGGTCAAAATGGTCATTATCAAACAGTCTATAAATAATGCTGGAAAGGGTATGGAGAAAAGGGAACCCTCCCACTCTACTGATGGGAAGGTAAATTGATACATCCATTATGGAGAACAACATTGAGATTATAAAAAATCTAAAAATAGAGATCATATAATCCTAAAACCCCATTCCTGGCCATATATCTGGAGAAAACTATAATTCAAAAAGATGCATGCACCTCAATGTTCATGGAAACACTGTTTACAATAGCCAATATATGGAAGCAGTCTAAATGTCCACTGATAGATGAATGGATAAAGAAGATGTTATAGATATCAATAAAAAATTACTTAGTCATAAAAAGAATGAAGTAATACTAATTCCAACAATATGGATGTACCTAGAGATTATCATACTAAGTGAAGTAAGAGAGAAAAAGACAAATAGCATATCACTTGTGTGTAGAATCTAAACTGTGATACAAATGAATTTATTTATAAGGCAGAAATAGACTCACAGACATAGAAAACAAATTTATGGTTACCAAAGAGAAAAGAGGATAGGAGAAAGTACAGATTAGGAGTTTGGGATTAGCAGAAACAAATTATTGTATAGAAAATAGATTAACAACAAAGTGCTACAATATATCACAGAGAACTATATTCAATGTCTTGTATTAAACTATAATAGAAAGGAATATGAAAAAGAAAAATGAATATATACATATATATATGTGTGTACATATATGTATATATATGTATTATGGCTTCCCTGATGGCTCAGACAGTAAAGAATCTGCCTGCAGTGCAGACCAGGTACCTGTTAAAGGAAATGGCAGCCCATTCCAGTATTCTTGCCTGGAGAATCCAATGGGTAGAGGAGACTTGTGGGCAAGTCCATGGAGTGGCAAAGAGTTGGACACGACAGAGCAACTAACACACAATAGTCCTCCCTTACTGGTTTTATCTTAACCAACAAATGTCTGTGATCCACTTATACAAAGGGTTCCTGTTTTCACCTGAGTAGCTAGAAATAAAGATACATAATTGACTGATCACAACCCATAGCTGAATAAACAAACATAGGAACAAAATATATATAACTGAATCACTTTGCTGTATTCCAGAAACTAATGCAACATTACAAGTTAACTATACCTTAGTATACAAATGCTTTGCATAGTGTATGGTACTTAGTAGGTATTCAACAAATGGTAATATCATCATTATATTCAGTTCAGTTCAGTCGTTCAGTTGTGTCCGACTCTTTGCAACCCCGTGGACTGCAGCACGCCAGACCTCCCTGTCCATCACCAACTCCTGGAGTTTACTCAAACTCATGTCCATTGAGTTGGTGATGCCATCCATCCATCTCATCCTCTGTCGTCCCCTTCTTCTCCTGCCTTCAATCTTTCCAGGCATCAGGGTCTTTTCTAATGATATAGTCTAAAGTAACTTTTCCTCAACAATGAAGATTTACAAAAGAATTCATAACATTTGTTTAAAAAATACAGTTATGATTGTAATATTTTATATTTGCTGTATAAAAAAGATACAAATATCTTAGAACTAGTTAATAGTATTTTTATTGTTAACGTGATCACTGAAGCATATCATTTACCTGGACAAATAAATTCTCCCAGGCTTCATTAAAATGTCTTAATGTATACCAATCTTTTTTGATTATTGAAGCCTGCATATATTCCTGTGAATGGTACCATGTACATATCCTTCTTGTGATTATTTTCACTTAAAACTAGACATTACCTCATGATATCTATTGTAGCAGACTGTTCTGATTTTTCAGATATTGCTGTAAAACCTGAGAAACTCTGTAAGGAATTATGAGAAAATAGTCAACTTCCAATTTGATGATGCTTTATGAAGATATTTTTCCTTTACTAAATGAAAGGAAATACTCTTTTTTTATGGTGTCAGAAAAAGGCAATCCATAATAAATACTATGTTTCTTTTTATATTAATAGGAAGCCTCATTTTAAAAATGTCTTTTTTAACATTTGTATGTATGAGTGTATGCATGTATACACATACATAATTCTCTAGTCACAATTAGTAATAAAGCACAGAGGTGTTGAAAGTCTACTTAATCCTTATAAATCAAAATATGAGCCAAAGATAGAAAGCATTATCATCACTGGGAAAATTATTAGAAATGCAGAATTGTAGACCCCACTCCAGACACACACTGAATTAAAATTTGAATTTTAACAAGATCTCTAGGTGATTCTTATGCACTTTAAAATTTGAAAATCACTGATTTAATAATGTCTCTGATGGTGTGAATTAATTTCCTTTTTTCAACTGATATATATTTCTTCTTTCTTTTAAAAGCAATGCATGGTTTATAATGCTCTAATAGGAAGAAATAGAACATATTTTTTTTTCCTCAAGGAATTCATGTTACCTGTCTATATTAAAACTATATAAAACTAGGTGAATGTCACCAATTACCCTCAAACTCACACAAAAGTAGATATAAAATAGTTAAAAAGCAAGTTCTTAATCATTTACAGTGCAGGGTAGGTTAAGAAGAGGGATAAATGTTGATCACTGTAACTCCCAATTACTATGTTCCTGCCTAGTGGGATTACTTGTTATTCTTCCGAACAAAAAAAGTGATAAGTTTAGACACACACACCCTTCTCATGGCTCCACCCTGATGAGAACAGGTCTTTAAAAAGAGGCAGGGGTCAGGAAACAGCGTGTACTTGATTGCAAGGATGGAGCCAGTCTGTGCCCACAGAGAGATCATGCTCAAGATCATTGATGGCATTTATGCTGCTAACAAGAACAAAGATCAAGAACTTTCTGTGACTGATAATGAGAGTTTTGATACAAGCTTTAAACCACTCCAGGAAGAATTACACAAGGCATTTCCAAGGGAAACAGCAGATCACAGATGACTAAGAAAGTCAGGCTGGCTTAGACGTGGGGAGTTCTCCAAATCTTCTAGTGGGTTTTCACTAATTCTCAGCTAAGAGGAACTGGAAGTAATGATACTAATAACAAAACCTTATGACTTAGAGTTTGGTTATAATTATTAAAACTGCATCCATAATGAAATTTCTGTTGTCTGTATAAAGTCTGAAATTAAATTTTCTCTCCAGTGTTACCAGCAACAGCTGTTAAGAGTCTGTGATTCACTTTGACATCTGTAGTATCCAGAATGATCAATATCAGGAACGTTTTCAGATCTTGTTTATGGATCTGGAAGGTGCGTTTTGTGGTGATTTAGAAACAGTTCTGGTACAAAGTGATTCCTTTTAAACTCTTGCCAGTTTATCAACTTCAGAACTTCCCTTAGGTTCTCAGTTATGACTTAGCAGGAAATCAGCAAGCTTAGTCTGTTTTTCACTTTTCTTCCCTTTTTTTTTTCTTGTTAGTAATGACATTTCTATAATTTTAAAAAGCACATTCAATGTATATTATATTCTATCACCCTTATTCATCTTTTCATTGAAGTTATCATTCTTGGACCTTATACTAAAGCTCCTCCTTTGATTCCTGTCCAGGAATTTATAGGCTTATGTGCTTATATATGTTTATGAAGGATTCCCTTGTTATGCTTTTGCACATTTCAAACACATTAATACCATTTTAGAAATATATATTCTTATAACTTGAATATTATTCTTTACTTCTTTGAATTTGAAGGTTCATCTGTGACATTTTTCTGTGTTAATTTTTTCATTTTCTTCTACACTAATTCTTCCATTTTTTTCAGTTAATTTTCCTGTGTTTTACATGTATATTTTCTTTTTATGTTTAAATAACCCACATAGTATTTACTCATCTTACTGTTCTTAATTACATCAACTAGCATTTACCAAAATATTCTAAGTAAGAATGGAGATATTGTGGACTCTTGTCTCATTTTTTAAATCTTAACAAATTTTGGAAAATTATATTTTATTTTACATTTTTACNATTTTTTTCACTGAACTCTAGATTTTCAGAAATGTGTACTAAAATAGCATGTTGTATATCAGTTTTTAACTTGTTTTACCAGACCAGCATATAATATTGCAAGCTATATGGTTTGATGAATATTGGACCATGAAAGTTTTATTTTTAATTTTTAATTTTTAATTTTTCTTGACTTCTATCCTATTTAAGGTTTTCTGTCTTAATTCCACGTCATCTGATATTGTGTTGCACTCAATTTCTTTTGACTGGCATTGATCTTCAAATCTTCTGTGCCACCTCTTTAATTCAAACCATTCTCTGTCATGTTTTTCCCCTGCAACCAGTATACTGGTGATTTTTTAAACAAGAAGCAAAATAAGACTTTAATTTGAGAGTTTTTAAACTATAAAATCTGTTTGAATCATATTTTTGTTGTTAGGAATATATATTTTTGTATGCTTGTGGTATTTTAATGATTTTCTATTTTACATTNTGTTTGAATCATATTTTTGTTGTTAGGAATATATATTTTTGTATGCTTGTGGTATTTTAATGATTTTCTATTTTACATTTTTTATTATTTCTCATTTTTTCTCTCTTTTTGAGCAAGTTTTCTTTGTTCCACTTTTCACACTGAGTTTTGAAAGTTTTTAGATTTTCTGGTGATTATCCTAACATATTATTTATTTATTTGCAATGAAAAACAATTTATTAAAAAGGATTTCAAGTAGATTTAAATGTTTATTGAGATTTTATCACAAACCAGTCACTGTGTTTGGTGCTCTCACAAAGCTCTGCACATTCAACACCACTGGTAAACTGTGAGGGAATTTTAGAGATTATTCTAATAGTTACTATTTTAATATTTGCTAGAAATATATCTAGGGCTTCCCTGGTGGCTCAGAGGTTAAAGCGTCTGCCTGCAATGAGAGAGACCTGGGTTCGATCCCTGGGTTGGGAAGATCCTCTGGAGAAGGAAATGGTAACCCACTCCAGTATTCTTGCCTGGAGAATCCCATGGATGGACGAGCTTGATAGGCTACAGTCCATGGGGTCGCAAAGAGTCGGACATGACTGAGCGACTTCACTCACTCACTCACTCACTCACTCAGAAATATAGCTAGACTATAAAATTTCCTGTATAGTTTTGCTTATAATGAGGTTAAGCATATAAAATGAGTCAACCTCAAATTGATTAAAAATATTAAGTAACTTGTAAAGGAATTATGACAATATATAAACATCTTAAAGGTAAATGCAGACATCCATATTACATCTTCATAGTAATATATTTTGGAGATGAGAAAATTTGTGCTCAGCGCTGCTCTGTGCCAGGGCTTTTGAAAAATACCAGAAAACAAAAGAGAAGAAAATCTTTGCTTTCAGAGAGACTATTTCTTACTGGAGTAATACAGCAGGCAACAAAAAGTAGTCAAATAGTTTATTTGAAGATAATAAATGCTGTGGAAGAAAAAATAGAGTAGGGTAAAGGGGATAGTGAGCAGCAGGGGCTGCTGGGGCTGCTGGTGATGCTGATGATGGTGGAGGGACCATTGTGAATGTTTCTCAATGTTCTATTTTAAAACTCCAAAAATAGTTGTATGGAAAGTTTAAATATCTTTCTCCCAGACATAGACTCACCAGTTGTTAAATCTTTTTGTCTAGTGCTCTGTGTCTCTCTCAGACACTCTCTGCACACACACACTTTTAAACCATTTCAGAGCAAGTTTCAGGCACTGTGACATCATACCCCTAGATAGTCAGCAAGTTTAATCACTGCTAATCAAATGCTGGCCCAAGGAGAACTCCCAGGCAGGCTACCTCAGTGTTATCCAGTGTGCATGCTGAAAATATAAGTAGTAGCTAGTGATGTGATACTGAAGGAATTGGGGCCCAGAAATTTATACTTTATTAAATCTCCTCCAAGTGATTCAGATGTATAAGTATGTTCAGGAACCAGTGGCTCAGCTTAGGGTCAAAGAGCTTGTAACAAAATTTAAAAAGCAGCAGCAGACACAGACCACCTGAGACAATAGTTTCCTGAAAGGCAGAGCTTGCCGAAGGGAGGAAATTCTTTTCATATGTCCTGCTATAGTGAAAGATGAAACTGAAAATTATGGCCTGCCAAGGTTCCAAGGTTTTTCCAAAACAATTTTAGATTCCTGATACTGACTGACTGGTTTAATTTCTTTTGTGTAACTTTTAGGTATAATTTACCTGAAAAGTAGAACGTATTCAATTAAATTTGTTAATGGAAGCCTTAAATTCTAGAAAGAGTTAATTTTATGCTTTTATTTCTTTACCTAAGATATTTTTTCTAAAAGTTTTTATTTTTCTTCTGTATATTCATTCTGCAAGCAAAATAAAGTACAAAGACATTTAACTGTTTAAGTTTCTTGGGAATATAAGTAATATCAAAAATAACATTAATGCATCATTTCTTTTTTAAAAAATATGGGTTATGGGAATTTCCTGGTTGTCCAGTGGTTAGGGCTCCATGCTTTCACTGCTGAAGGCCCAGGTTCAATACCCAGTTCGGGAACTAAGATCCTGCAAGTTGCACTGTGCAGCCAAAAAACAAACAAACAAAGTTTATGATTATGTTGTGACAAAGACTCCTTCCTTGACCTAATTCTCCTCATTCTCCTCGGAGTCCTCTTTCTGACTAAGCCCCGACCTTGGACTCAGTTCCTGGCCCACTTTTTCTAGTTTTTTGGAGAATCTTGATGAGCTAGTTTAGAGAAAATCCTCCCCCCTTGGTGTTTAATTGTCCTGACCTGACTCAGAAAGAATCCTACTAAGTTGTTTAGCAAAAATATTACCCTACCTCTTACTAAGTTTTCTATCCACTAACCTGTTACCCTGCTTCAGGCCATATAAATCCATTTTTATTATTATATTTGGAGTTGAGCTCAATCTCTCTCCCTAACTGTAAAATATGGCTAAAGAAACACCCCTGAAAAAAGTCTGCCTTAATATTCTTTGTGTCATCAATAATTTTTTCTTTAACAGTGGCGAAGAACACATGGAAACAGTCTTCCTCTATCCCTAACATGGAGACTCATAATCTACGTTATGGGAATCTGCATTATAGGAAGTCAAAAAATACCTGGAGTAACAGGCAAATTTGGCCTTGGAGTACAGAATGAAACAGGGAAAAGGCTAATAGAGTTCTGCCAAGAGAATGCACTGGTCATAGCAAACACCCTCTTCCAGCAATGCAAGAGAAGACTCTACACATGGACATCACCAGATGGTCAATACCAAAATCAGATTAATTATATTCTTTGCAGCCAAAGACAGAGAAGTTCTATACAGTCAACTAAAACAAGACCAGGAGTTGACTGTGGCTCAGATCATGAACTCCTTATTGCCAAATTCAGACTTAAATGGAAGCAAGTAGGGAAAAACCACTAGGCCATTAAGGTATGATCTAAATCAAATCCCTTACAATACAGTAGAAGTGACAAATAGATTCAAGGGATTATATCAGATAGACAGAGCCTGAAGAACTATGGATGGAGGTTTGTGACATTGTATAGGAGGCAGTGATCAAAACCATCCTTTAGAAAAAGAAATGCAAAAAGGCAAAAAGATCCTCTGAGGGGGCCTTGCAAATACTTGTGAAAAGAAGAAAAGCTAAAGGCCATGGAGAAAAGGAACCATATACCCATTTGAATGCAGAGTTCCAAAAATAGCAAGGAGAGATAAGAAAGCCTTCCTCAGTGATCAGTACAAAGACATAGAGGAAAACAGTAGAATGGAAAAGACTAGAGATCTCTTCAAGAAAATCTGAGATACCAAGGGAATATTTCATGCAAATATGGGGACAATAAAGGACAGAAATGGTATAGACCTAACAGAAGCAGAAGATATTAAGAAGAGGTGGCAAGAATACACAGAACAATACAAAACCGATCTTCATGATCCAGATAACCATGATGGTGTGATGACTCACCTAGAGCCAGACATCCTGGAATGTGAAGTCAAGTGGGCCTGAGGAAGCATCACTACTAACAAAGCTAGTGGAGGTGATGGAATTCCAGTGGAGCTATTTCAAATCCTAAAAGATGAAACTGTGAAAGCACTTCACTCAATATGCCAGCAAACTTGGAAAGCTCAGCAGTGGTCACAGGACTGGAAAAGGTCAGTTTTCATTCCAATCCCAAAGAAAGGCAATCCCAAAGAATGCTCAAATTACCACACAATTGCTCTCATCTCACACTCTAGCAAAGTAATGCTCAAAATTCTCCAAGCCAGGCTTCAACAGCACGTGAATTGTGAACTTCCAAATGCTCAAGGTATATTTAGAAAAGGCAGAGGAACCAGAGATCAAATTGCCAACATCCACTGGATCATCAAAAAAGCAAGCAAGTTCCAGAAAAATATCTAATTCTGCTTTATCGGCTATGCAAAAGCCTTTGACTGTGTGGATCACAACAAACATGTGGAAAGTCTTCAAAAGATGGGAATACCAGACCACTGGACCTGCCTCCTGAGAAATCTGTATGCAGGTGAAGAAGTAACAGTTAGAACTGGACATGTACCAACAGATTGGTTCCAAATCAGGAAAGGAGTACGTCAAGGTTGTATGTTGTCATCCTGTTTATTTAACTTATATACAGAGTACCTCATGAGAAATGCTGGACTGGATGAAGCACAAACTGGAATCAAGACTGTGGGAGAAATATCAATAATCTCAGAGATGCAGATGACACCACCCTTATGGCAGAAAGTGAAGAAGAACTAAAGAGCCTCTTGATGAAGTGAAAGACGAGAGTGAAAAGGTTGGCTCAAAACTCAACATTGAGAAAATGAAGATCATGGCATCTGATTCCATCACATCATGGCAAATAGATGGGGAAACAATAGAAACAGTGAGAGGCCTTAGTTTTTTGGGCGCCAAAATCACTGTGTTGGTGACTGAAGTCATGAAATTAAAAGATGTTTGCTTCTTGGAAGAAAATCTATGACCAACCTAGACAGAATATAAAAAAGCAGAGACATTACTTTGCCAACAAATGTCCATCTAGTCAAAGCTGCGGATTTTCCAGTAGTCCTGTGTGGATGCGAGAGTTGAAATATAAAGAAAGCTGAGCACTGAAGAACTGATGCTTTTGAACTGTGGTGTTAGAGAAGATAGTCCATCCTAAAGGAATCAGTCCTGAATATTAATTGGAAGGACTAATGCTGAAGCTGAAACTCTAATACTTTGGCCACTTGATGCAAAGAACTGACTCACTGAAAAGAACCTGATGCTGGGAAAGACTGAAGGCGGGAGGAGCAGGGGACAACAGAGGATGAGATGGTTGGATGGCATCACCGATTCAATGGACATGAGTTTGAGTAAATTCCGGGAGTTGGTGATGGACAGGGAGGCCTGGCGTGCTGCAGTCCATGGTGTCGCAAAGAGTCAGACATGACTGTGTGACTGAACTGAACTGAACTGAACTGAATCTACATTAGCATCTTTGAAAATCCTGGCGAATCATGAGTTAATGTATAACCTAAAATTTCCAAAATTTATTTGATTATTAAGTCCTTTTGAAATGGAATAAATAAATCAAAGTTTTATTTTCAGTGTGAAGAGGAAAAATGGTATGGATCTGTATTGCTAGTTCAGGTGTAGTCTAGGAAACATCAACATCAATATCATCTGAGCATTTGTTTATGATAAAGGATCTTAGGTGCCACCTGAAGTCTCCAGAATCAGATTCTGCATCCCACTCCAGTACTCTTGCCTGGAAAATCCCATGGGTGGAGGAGCCTGGTAGGCTGCAGTCCATGGGGTCGCTAAGAGTCGGACACGACTGAGAGACTTCACTTTCACTTTTCACTTTCATGCATTGGAGAAGGAAATGGCAACCCACTCCAGTGTTCTTGCCTGGAGAATCCCAGGGACAGGGGAGCCTGGTGGGCTGCCGTCTATGGGGTCGCACAGAGTCGGACATGACTGAAGCAACTTAGCAGCAACAGCACTGGAAATTAGTATACATGAAGAATTTGAAAACATTCATATAGAAAAGTAAAAGAGATGATATTGCAATATTTATTTTATTGATAATTCAGTATATAAAATGTGATTTTAAATAATGATAGATTAAAAGAAATAGTTTCCATAAATGAGGGTTGCATGGAAAAAATCCCCTAAGTTTAAAATTTTCTTACAGAGAGATGTTCAATAGATTAAAAGAAAAGCAAAGCACAAAAGTAACTTTTGGACACAGCTATGCTAAATAGTTTGCATGGCATTGCTTTTAATTTTTCAGATTTAATTTTATCCAGAGAGTTTATATCCACATTGTCAGATAGTACTACTTGTCCCGTAAAGAAAATAGGACTCCTTTACCCTATCCCTACTCTCAAATTCTACTTTTCAGGGGGTACCATTATAAGTAATATATATCTATATGTGTGTGTGTGTGTGTGTGTGTGTGTGTGTGTGTATTTTGCTATTTAAACTTTGGTATTAAGTTTTGACTTTAAATTGACACTGATATTTTACTTTCCTTGTATCTCTCTTTTGACCCCTTCCTGNTCATGATGTATTCTACATATAAGTTAAATAAGCAGGGTGACAATATACAGCTTTGACATACTCCTTTTCCTATTTGGAACCAGTCGTTGTTCCATGTCCAGTTCTAACTGTTGCTTCCTGACCTGCATACAGATTTCTCAAGAGGCAGGTCAGGTGGTCTGGTATTCCCATCTCTTTCAGAAGTTTCCACAGTTTATTGTGATCCACACAGTCAAAGGCTTTGGTATAGTCAATAAAGCAGAAATAAATGTTTTT
This sequence comes from Redunca redunca, assembly GCA_006410935.1. Lineage (NCBI taxonomy): Eukaryota > Metazoa > Chordata > Mammalia > Artiodactyla > Bovidae > Redunca > Redunca redunca. Next base: position 806,143 of record SJYQ01001691.1, read on the forward strand.
CTGGAACTCTCTTGCCTTTTCCATGATCCAGCGGATGTTGGCAATTTGATCTCTGGTTCCTCTGCCTTTTCTAAAACCAGCTTGAACATTAGGAAGTTTACGGTTCACGTATTGCTGAAGTCTGGCTTGGAGAATTTTGAGCATTACTTTACTAGCATGTGAGATGAGTGCAATTGTGCAATAGTTTGAGGATTCTTTGGCATTGCCTTTCTTTGGGATTGTAATGAAACCTGACCTTTTCCAGTCTTGTGGCTATTGCTGAGTTTTCCAAATTTGCTGGCATATTGAGTGTAGCACTTTCACAGCATCATCTTTCAGGATTTGAAACAGCTCCACTGGAATTCCATCACCTCCACTAGCTTTGTTCGTAGTGATGCTTTCTAAGGCCCACTTGACTTCACATTCCAGGAGGCCTGGCTCTAGATTAGTGATCACACCATCATGACTATCTGGGTCGTGAAGATCTTTTTTGTACAGTTCTTCTGTGTATTCTTGCCACCTCTTCTTAATATCTTCTGCTTCTGTTAGGTCCATACCATTTCTGTCCTTTATCGAATCCATCTTTGCATGAAATGTTCCCTTGGTATTTCTAATTTTCTTGAAGAGATCTCTAGTCTTTTCCATTCTGTTCTTTTCCTCTATTTCTTTGCATTGATTGCTGAAGAAGGCTTTCTTATCTCTTCTTGCTATTCTCTGGAACTCTGCATTCAGATGCTTATATCTTTCCTATTCTTTGCTTTGTGCCTCTCTTCTTTTCACAGCTATTTGTAAGGCCTCCCCAGACAGCCATTTTCCTTTTTTGCATTTCTTTTCCATGGGGATGGTCTTGATCCCTTTCTTCTGTACCCTTAAATCTATTTCTCACTTCTACTGTATAATCATAAAGGATTTGATTTAGGTCATACTTGAATGGTCTAGTGGTTTTCCCTACTTTCTTAAATTTGAGTCTGAATTTGGTAATAAGTAGTTCATGATCTGACCCACAGTCAGCTCCTGGCCTTGTTTTTGTTGACTGTATAGAGCTTCTCCATCTTTGGCTGCAAAGAATATAATCAATCTGATTTCAGTGTTGATCATCTGGTGATGTCCATGTGTAGAGTCTTCTCTTGTGTTGTTGGAAGAGGATGTTTGCTATGACCAGTGGATTTTCTTGGCAAAACTCTATTCGTCTTTGCCCTGCTTCATTCTGCATTCCAAGGCCAAATTTGCCTGTTACTCCAGGTGTTTCTTGACTTCCTACTTTTGCATTCCAGTCCCCTATAATGAAATGGACATCTTTTATGGGTGTTAGTTTTAAAAGGTCTTGTAGGTCTTCATAGAATCGTTCAACTTCAGCTTCTTCAGCATTACTGGTTGGGGCATAGACTTGGATAACTGTGATATTGAATGGTTTGCCTTGGAAATGAACAGAGATCATTCTGTCATTTTTGAGATTGCATCCAAGGACTGCACTTCGGACTCTTTTGTTGACCATGATGGCTACTCCATTTCTTCTGAGGGATTCCTGCCCACAGTAGTAGATATAATGGTCATCTGAGTTAAATTCACCCATTCCAGTCCATTTTAGTTCGCTGATTCCTAGAATGTTGATGTTCACTCTTGTCATCTCTTGTTTGTCCACTTCCAATTTGCCTTGATTCATGGACCTGACATGCCAGGTTCCTATGCAATATTGCTCTTTACAGCATCGGACCTTGCTTCTGTCATCAGTCACATCCACAACTGGGTATTGTTTTTGCCTTGGCCCCGTCCCTTCATTCTTTCTGGAGTTATTTCTCCACTGATCTCCAGTAACATATTGAGCACATAATGACCTGGGGAGTTCCTCTTTCAGTATCCTATCATTTTGCCTTTTCCTACTGTTCATGGGGTTCTCAAGGCAAGACTACTGAAGTGGTTTGCCATTCCCTTCTCCAGTGGACCACATTCTGTCAGACCTCTCCACCATGACCCACCCCTCTTGGGTTGCCCTGCGGGTATGGCTTGGTTTCATTGAGTTAGACAAGGCTCTGGTCTTAGCGTGATTAGATTGACTAGTTTTCTGTGAGTATGGTTTCAGTGTCTGCCCTCTGATGCCCTCTTGCAACACCTACCATCTTACTTGATTTTCTCTTACCTTGGGCGTGGTGATCTCCTAACGGCTGCTCCAGCAAAGCACAGCCGCTGCTCCTTACCTTGGACGAGCGCTATCTCCTTACCGCTGCCCTTCCTGACCTTCAACGTGGGATAGGTCCTCTAGGCCCTCCTGTGCCTGCACAGCCACCGCTCCTTGGGTTGCTCCTCCTGGCTGCTGCCTCTGGCTTTCAGCACGGGGTGTCTCCTCAGGGCTGCCACTCACCTCAGACAGCTCCTCTCCGCAGTTACTGCGTGCCGTCGCAGCCTGGCACTCTCCGCTGCTGCCCCTGACCTCGGACGTGGGTTAACTCCTCTCGACCGCGCTTAGCACGCCGGGTCGCAGCTGCCCGCGCTTAGAATGTTGAATAATTACATTACTGTTTTGTGCATCTATTTTTATGGGGATAGAGTAGTCGTCTCTTTTTTCATCATTTCTTATTATTCTTTTTTGCTTATTACTAATTTATTTCAAATTCTCCCCAAAACCTGAAACATCACCTCATAGTCCAGTATCACGAGGATTCTATCAGTTCCATATATTTTCTGTTAAAGGCATTCTTCCTGAAGAAGACGGTCTGCTTACTTTGATCTGTACTGTTTGTTTTGTTAGACAGATGCACAGATGTTTTTGGAGAACTGCATTTTGCCACCACCTGGGGACTTCTATTCCACTCCTTCTTTCTTTAGGTCCTCTGTTTACAAGGTGACTTTTAGTCAGTTGGTTTTTTTTTTTTTTCCACTTCTTTGTTCCTTGAAGCACCTTATGACCTCCAGATGGGTGAATCTAGTAGTTGCAGGCAGTGGGGGTACATTTTTTGGAAACTTCGATATGCAAAAATGCTTTTTATCTTCCCTCAGGCTATATTGCTGCAATTGTTCCACATATAGATTATATGCTTCTAGATTTTAAAGTTTTAATTTCTTCACTCAACCACCATTTCTGAAGCAATATGTCAATGTGACTTGGTGCGAGTCTCTTTACATTTATTGTTCTAACAGATATTTTAAATCTAAAAGATTATCTCCTTTTTGAAAATTTTGAGGAATTTTCTTGATTTATGTCTTGCTTTACTTCTTTCTTCCATTATCATCTTACTTGCTGTTCCTGAAAATCAAACTATTTGCCTACAGAATCTCCAAGATTGTTCTTGATTTTNAAAGTAATTTTAAAAGATAAGAGCTGTTTTAAGCTTCACATTATATATTAAAAAATCTTAAAATGATTTCCCCCACATATCTTGGCAGCAAACTGGTCTAGTCAAGCTAAGGCATGACTTCCCAGTTATCCCTCATAAGCTATATTAACCCTGCCTTTTCCACATTAATACTGGAGGACTGATTATTTCAGAAAAGCTATTGCTGAAAAAATAACCCTGTGCATAATCAGAGAGAACAGTAAATATGACTCATTGATTATATGTTTAAAATTATGCAATCTCTCTAAATTTTTAGAAATGTTTAAGAAGATACAGTTATTCTTATAATACATATTTGTGTGATCATATTATTTATAGCAGATGAACAGTTTATATATCCTAACCTTTGGCTGAGCTTCCCTGGTGGCTCAGACATTAAAGAATCTGCCTTCAATGAGGGAAACCTGGGTTCAATATCTGATTTGGGAAGATTCCCTGAAGAAGGGAATGGTAATCTACTCCAGTACTCTTGCCTGGAGAATCCCATGGGGTTGCAAAAAGTTGAACACAACTGGGTGATTAAAACTTTCACTTTCAACCTTTCATTAAATGGTTATAATTTTAGCATGTATCCTATAAAGAAAAATAACAGCTACTGGTAAGATTTTCTCTTTGTGTTTCTTCCCTGAAACTTGAAGTGTTGACAGGAAAAAAACAAATAAACATATTTTTGGTTTGGTTTAATGGTTGGAAATCCATATATGTGTAAACATCTTTCAAGTTTGGTTTATTAGAAACTAGCAAAAACAAATACCTATCCTAACTGAGCAGCATAAAAATTAGCCTACATCCTGAAGCATTTTGACCTTTTCTTCTGTCCCTGCTGTGTCCAGCTCTTTGAGACCCCATGGACTGCAGCACACAGGCTTCCCTGTCCTTCACTGTCTCTGGGAGTTTGCTCAAACTCATGTCCATTGAGCTGGTGATGTCATCCAACCATTTCATGCTCTGTCACCCCCTTCTCCACCTACCCTCAATCTTTCCCAGCATCAGGGTCTTTTCTAATGAGTCAGTCCTTTGCATCAGGTTGCTAAAGTATTGGAGCTTCAGCTTCAGCATCAGTCCTTCCAACTGATTTATTTGAAAAGTTGATTTCCTTTAGGATTGACTGGTTTGATCTCCTTGCTCTCCAGGGGACACTCAAGAGTCTTCTCCAGCACCACCATTTGAAAGCATCAACTCTTTAGCACTCAGCCTTATTTATGGTCCAACTCTCACATCCTTACATGACTACTGGAAAAATAAAACATAGTTTTGCCTATATACAGACCTTTGTCAGAAAAGTGATGTCTCTGCTTTATAATATGCTGTGTAGATTTGTCATAGCTTTTCTTGCAAGGATCAAGCATCTTATAATTTCACAGTGGCAGTCACCATCCACAGTGATTTTGGAGCCCAAGAAAATAAAGTCTGTCACTGTTTCCATTGTTTTCCTATCTATTTGCCATGAAGTGATGGGACCATATGCTAGGATCTTAGTTTTTTAAATACTGAAATTTAAGCCAGCCTTTTCACTCTCCTCCTTCATCAAGAAGAGCTGGTAGTTCCTCTTTAGTTCCTCTTCACTTTTGCCATTAGGGTGGTATCATATACATATCTGAGGTTGTTGATATTTCTCCCAGTAATCTTGATTCCAGCTTGGGATTCATCCAGCTCAGCATTTAGCATGACTTAAAAAAAAAAAAGCTAAATTTAATCCTGAAGAAAGCCTTGTGTTTATACATGTTTCTCAGAGAATGTCTAGGAAACACTAGACCATAGAGAGTAGCCAGTATTATATGATAAAGGGCCCATGGACAGATATTTGTGCAATCTTGGGTTAAATAAAATTTCTACAAGACTCCATAGAGATTTAGATATACTGATGTGTATAACAACTTTGCAGAAAAACATACCAAATGTATTTAAAAAGATATAGAATGTATTTTACTATTTATAGTATCTATATTTGGCAGAACGCTAGAGATTACAATCTACAACTCACCAACCAAATTTATAGGTGAATAAATTAAAATTTTGAAAATATCATGTGCCTTGCTTGAAGTTAGTTTATAATATCTATCATTTTATCTTAAGGTAACCATGCCAGGTTAAAAACTCCAAAATTTTTGAAGAGTGATAGTGGGAGCAGACACAGATAAACCTATGGCTGATTCATGTTGATGTTTGGTAGAAACCAACACAATACGATAAAGCAATTATCCTTCAATCAAAAATAAGTAAATTAGAAATGAATAAATAAATGAAAGTACAAAAAATGTTTTTTGATGAACGAGGAGAATTTAGAAGCTAGTGAAATAAATCAGATAGGAAGAATGCTGCTGCTCCTAAGTTGCGTCAGTCATGCCCAACTCTGTGCAACCCCATAGACAGCAGCCCACCAGGCTCTGCCATCCCTGGGCTTCTCCAGGCAAGAACACTGGAGTGGGTTGCCATTTCCTTCTCCAATGCATGAAAGTGAAAAGTGAAAGTGAAGTCGTTCAGTCATGTCCCACTCTTTGGGACCCCATGGACTGCAGCCTACCAGGCTCCTCCGTCCATGGGACTTTCCAGGCAAGAGTACTGGAGTGGGATAGGTGGACATGAATTAAAATATCTGTATATAGGGCTGAATACACAGTTTGTGGGCCCCAGTAAAAATGAAATTTAGAGTCCTTTATTTAAAATGCAGGAAAGAAAATACTCAGTAAGAGACTACAATTTGAATCCTTCTTGTTTTATGTATTTATTTATTTTTGGTTGCCCTGGGTCTTTCTCTGAGTGGGCTTTCTCTAATTGTGGTGAGTAGGGCTACTATTCCTTGTGGTGCACAGGCTTCCCATTGCAGTGGGCTTTTCTGTTGTGGAGTACCAACTCTAGGGCATGCGGGCGTTAGTAATTGTGGCATATGGGCTTAATTACCATGCAGCAGGTGGGATCTTCTCAGGTGAGGGATTACTCATGAGGCCACATTACCAGGTAGATTCCCATCCACTGGACAACCAGGGAAGTCCAAGATTTTTTGTTTTAAAAAATTGTGTTGCTTATAAATTGTAGCAGGTATAATAGAGATACATGAGTAATAACAAACAAAAATTACAGAAAAAATAAATTTAGTCTCACAGCTTATGATTATGATATATAATGATATGTTATTACATGTNTTTTAACATACCTTTAAGATTTCTTGTAACTTGTAAAACTTACACAGAAAAACAAAAGCTTTTGGAAGTTACACAGAAAAGCAAACAACTTCATGCTTTGTGTATAATTCAAAATGTTTATGTTTTCTCTCACTGTGTCTTCAATTATAAGAAAAACTAATTTAAAATTATCTTCTATATAAATGATTGGTTCATTTGAAACTTCACATGAAAATAGTGTTCTTTTTCATCAAAATTGACAGTTTCAAAACCAATTTCTATGTCTATGGATATATGCTTTGCAGCATTGCAGCAGTATTCAAAACGTGAGTTAATCCTTTGAAGAATTCTAATAGTTTGCTGTTATGTATTGCAGTGTTCATGTGTACACTTGTGATTTGTTATAATTTAGTGAAAAAGTTTACAGCAGGAGCACTGGCAGTTCTTGTATCAGGAGCTGACTACAGTTACTCTTTGTGATTTGTGCAGATGTGGCAGGGACTGGCTGTGGCAGTGAATGCATGGACAGGCCGGTGCCCCACCACCGCTGCTAGTGTTGTTGCTTCAGCTACCATTGCTGCTATTATTGTCACCAATCTGCACCCAACACCCAGCTCAAACTGCTTTCTTGGAGCCCTGTGGTGCCACGAACTGGCCCAGACATGAGCACCATGTGGCCAGGTCGCCTGCTTAGTGTGTGTGCTGCCCACCAGGGTTTCGGACCTTGGCTTGTGTTTGCACTTAGTGTATCTCCTCTTCCCATGTGTGTGCTCCATTGTCTCATTGGATTTGACTTACAACACAAGTTTAAAGTTAAAATTATGAGTTTTAAGACAGTAAGAGCAGAATATTGAACTAAATGTAAGATCCCTGAATGACTCCACAAGTTACATGTTCTGTTGCTGGATCTGCCTCTGTGTATGGAACTCATGTTATCTCCTGAGAATCTTAGGTCCCAGTGTGCTGAAATCTTTGAACCTTAATCTGAAGTCTCTGAAAATTTCTAGAACTCAAAATTGAAGGATTAGACTGTAGTATTCAAATTTCTCTCTATAAGTGCTTAAGTTCTATTTTTCACTATCTTACTGAGCATCATGTTACCCTCCTGTCAATATTTAACTTAGGTGTAGTTTGTAGACACTGAATACATAAGCATCAATGATCATGTGAAAACCATGCCTTTTGATTTTAGTGATGACACTATCAGAGACGTATAGTTAGTGGTCATTTGTGGCAGTTCATTTCTGAAAATTTGATGACTGAACCTTTTTGAAATTAATATTGTTCAGTTAAGTTCAGTTGCTCAGTCATGTCTGACTGTGCGACCCCATGGACTGCAGCACTCCAGGCTTCCCTGTCCTTCACAAACTCCCGGAGCTTGCTCAAACTCATTTACATTGAGTCAGTGATGCCATCCAAATATCTCATCCTCTGTTGACCCTTTCTCCCGCTTTCAACCTTTCTCAGCATCAGGGTCTTTTCAAATGAGTCAGTTCTTTGCATTAGATGGCCAAAGTATTGGAGTTTCAGCTTCAACATTGGAACTTCCATGAATATTCAGGACTGATTTTCTTTAGAATGGACTGGTTAGATCTCCTTGCAGTCCAAGGGACTCTCAAGAGTCTTCTCCAACACTGCAGTTCAAAAGTATCAATTCTTCAGCGTTCAGCTTTCTTTATAGGCCAACTCTCACATCCATACATGACTACTGGAAAAGCCATAGCTTTGACTAGATGGAATTTTGTTGGCAAAGTAATGTCTCTGCTTTTTAATATGCTGTCTAGGTTGGTCATACGTTTTCTTCCAAGGGAGCAAGCATCTTTTAATTCCATGGATGTAGTTACCATCTGCAGTGATTTTGGAGCCCTAGAAAATAAAGCCTGTCACTCCACTGTTTCCCCATTTATTTGCCATGAAGTGATGGGACTGGAGGCCATGATCTTAGTTTTATTAATGTTGAGTTTTAAGCCAGGTTTTTCACTCTCATCTTTCACTTTTGTAAAGAGGCTCTTTAATTCTTTGCTTTGTGTCATAAAGGTGGTGTCATCTGCATATCAGAGGTTATTGATATTTTTCCCAACAATTTTGATTCCAGCTTGTGCTTCATCCAGCCCGGCATTTAGCATGATGTATTCCGCATATAAGTTAAATAAGCAGGGTGACGATATACAGCCTTGACGTACGTACTCCTTTTCCTATTTGGAACCAGTCTGTTGTTCCATGTCTAGTTCTAACTGTTGCTTCCTGACCTGCAAACAGATTTTTCAAGAGGCAGGTCAGGTCTGGTATTCCCATCTCTTGAAGATTTTCCACAGTTTCTTGTGATCCACATAGTCAAAAGCTTCGGCATAGTCAATAAAACAGAAGTAGGTGTTTTTCTGGAACTTTCTTGCTTTCTCAATGATCCAACAGATGTTGCCAATTTGACCTCTGGTTCCTCTGCCTTTTCTAAATCTAGCTTGAACACCTGGAATTTCTTGATTCACATACTGTTGAAGCCTTACTTGGAGAATTTTGAAAATTAGTTTGCTAGCATATTAAAAAGCAGAGACATTACTTTGTCGACAAAGGTCCGTCTAGTCAAGGCTATGGTTTTTCCAGTGGTCATGTATGGATGTGAGAGTTGGACTATAAAGAAAGCTGAGCGCCAAAGAATTGATGATTTTGAACTGTGGTGTTGGAGAAGACTCTTGAGAGTCCCTTGGACTGCAAGGACATCCAACCAGTCCATCCTAAAGGAGATCAGTCCTGGATGTCCATCGGTAGGACTGATTTTGAAGCTGAAACTCCAATACTTTGGCCACGTGATGTGAAGAGCTGACTCATTTGAAAAAAAAAACCCAGTGCTGGGAAAAACTGAGGGCAGGAGGAAAAGGGGATGACAGGGAATGAGATGATTGGATGGCATCACTGACTCAGTGGACATGGATTTGGGTGGACTCCGGGAGATGGTGATGGACAGGGAGGCCTGGCGTGCTGCAGTTTATGGGGTTGCAAAGGGTCAGACACGACTGAGCGACTGAACTGAACTTGCTAGCATGTGAGATAAATGCAATTATGTGGTAATTTCAACATTCTTCAGCATTGCCTTTCTTTGGGATTGGAATGAAAATGGACCTTTTCCAGTCCTGTGACCACTGCTGAGTTTTCCAAATTTGTTAGCATACTTAGTGCAGTACCTTCACAGCATCATCTTTCAGGATTTGAAATAGCTGAACTGGAATTCTATCACCTCCACTAGCTTTGTTTGTAGTGATGCTTCCTAAGGCCCACTTGACTTTGCATTCCAGGATGTCTGGCTCTAGATGGGTGATCACACCATCATGGTTATCTGGGTCATGAAGATCTTTTTTTGTATAGTTCTTCTGTGTATTCTCGCCACCTCTTCTTAATATCTTCTGCTTCTGTTAGGTCCATACTATTTCTGTCCTTTATTGTGCCCATCTTTGCATGAAATTTTCCCTTGGTATCTTGAATTTTCTTGAAGAGATCTCTAGTTTTTCCCAGTCTATTCTTTTCCTCTATTTCTTTGCACTGATAGCTGAGGAAGGCTTTCTTATCTCTCCTTGCTATTCTTTGAAACTCGCATTCAGATGGCTATATCTTTCTTTTTCTTTTTGCCTTTCACGTCTCTTCTTTTCACAGGTATTTGTAAGGCCTCTTCAGACAATCATTTTGCCCTTTTGCATTTCTATTTCTAGGGGATGGTCTTGATCACTGCCTCCTGTACAATGTTGCGAACCTCTATCCATAGTTCTTCAGGCACTCTGTCTATCAGATCTAATCCCTAAAAAGCCATCTATCTTAAACTTAAGGCAGTGAATACAGTTGTTTAAAAGAGTTATATGTGCTTCTAAATCAGAGAAACTTGCTTTTGATAGAATCTGCTTCCACTTTATAATCATATCCTATAGAGACAGATATTTACATATCAATCTGTAAAAGAACTGATGAATTGCATTCAGTAATTATTGAACTTCAGGAAAATTTTATTTTAAATTGTCATTATATAGAAATTGACTAATAAATTATTCTAACATGTTATTCATAATTTAATAACATGAAAATTTGTTGTATTAGGCGTGAATAGTTGGAAAGGATTGGCAAGACATTGTGACATAATATTTTTCAATGAATTTTATCAGAATTAATTAGCTACTCTTTTTCAGATACATGGAAAGATGAACATGGCCTCTGTTTTAAAGGCCCTTAAAACTCAGGAAAAAACACTTGTTTCAAAATGACCACAAATTTTCTATAAAAAAGTGAGCATTTGCTTAAATCCAGCAACATTTCACAACCAATAATGTGTAATCAAATTTTCTGACTTACTATTATCCTTATTAATATGCTCTAAGCTGACTATAGCATTTAGTAGGTGCTTTATGAATGGTATGATTATGTACAAGGACTTGTGAAAATTTTGTCAACAAGATGCATAGCATTGTCTCTTCCATTTCAAAAATGCAGAATTTATATTTCTGAGAGATTTGAAAAACATCCTGAAGTAATTCAGCAAGTTATATAACTGACAAGTGAATTATAAGCCAATTTTGTTTGACTCCAAAGTTCCACTGTACTGGCTTGTGCTTTTGGTGTTTTCTTTGACATATCATATTGTGAAGGTCCTGTCTACAGTGCATTTTCTCAGCTGTGCACAACAGAGTACTTTTCAAAGGAAGATATCTAGGGGGAAGCCAATAAGGGCAATGAATGAGGGAATGGGCGGGTGGAATTTTTGGTCAAATATATTTGGCTGCATGCCGTTCCTCTCATTGGAAATTACAAAATATATTAGTGTGTTCAATGATCTGCAATGCCCTACAAAAAGTAAATCAGTTGTGCTTGCTCAGTTAGAACATATACCAAAAATATGCAAAGGAACAGAATGTTAGCATAGTCCTTGTATAGGCATAACACATAATTTTGAAGCACTACATATTTCTGTTCAGTTCAGTTCAGTTCAGTCGCTTGGTCGTGTCCGACTCTGTGACCCCATGAATCGCAGCACACCTGGTCTCCCTATTCATCACCACCTCCCGGAGTTCACTCAAACTCACGTCCATCAAGTCGGTGATGCCCTCCAGCCATCTCATCCTCCGTCATCCCCTTCTCCTCCTGCCCCCAACCCCTCCCAGCATCACAGTCTTTTCCAATGAGTCAACTCTTCGCATGAGGTGGCCAAAGTACTGGAGTTTCAACTTCAACATCATTCCTTCCAAAGAACACCCAGGGCTGATCTCTAGAATGGACTGGATGGATCTCCTTGCAGTCCAAGGGACTCTCAAGAGTCTTCTCCCACACCACAGTTCAAAAGCAACAATTCTTCGGCGCTCAGCCTTCTTCACAGTCCAACTCTCACATCCATACATGACCACTGGAAAAACTATAGCCTTGACTAGACGGACTTTTGTTGGCAAAGTAATGTCTCTGCTTTTGTCTTACTTATTCCAAGATAAATTTTATACTATATACATCTGATAAATTTTAACTGCAACAGTATTTCTCAAATGTCTTTATTTCCTTAATAGCTATTATCATATTGTAAAAATATTGTTTCATCAAGTACGTTTTTGAGAAAAATGATGTGGCACTATAGCTCCAGAGAGACAATATACCTCTGTTCAGAAGCATTAACCACAGCATGATGGACTATAGAGAGACTATCTTAATCACTTTCTTACAGTTAAGATCTAGTTTGCTTGATTTATAGTTATTCTTATTGTGGGGAGAAATATCTTAAATTCACAAGTTAATAAAAATTACATTTAAACGGTCATCTCACAAATTTGGGAGGAGATTATTTTTACAGAAGGTGACCGACCAGGAGGCTTTTGTTAACTGATCAATGAAATTGTCATTGGAGTGGTGATGTAACAGAGAAAAGCAGTAGTAAAATGTGTAGGGGTGGTTGTGTATAGGAGATTTGACCAGAGGAAAAAAGGGGAGTTCAAACTTATTTAAAAAAGAAAAGAAAAAGAAATTTAGGACTACATTTAAATCACAAAAACCCACACACACACTAAGAAGAGTATGGATCACAGGTAAAAGAAAGAAAACAAAAAGTAAAGGAAAACAAACTAGTTCCTGACATTGTTTAAAAAAATATACAAAATAGTAAAAGAATGTTAATTGCCTTAATCTTCAAGTTTACTTTGTCTAGGTCTGCATTTTCTAAAACTATTTTCAAAAACTTAAAATTTTTTCTGAAGGTAGGGAAAATTGAGTCTTTAAGGTTTGTTATGTCTGCCTGCAGTATTCCTTCACTTGGCCTGGGCTTCTGACTGACCGTATCATTAATTGCCTTTTGTGTGGGCATGCTAAGTCGCTTCAGTTGTGTATACCTCTTTGTGATCCTGTGGACTGTAGCCCACCAGGCTCCTCTGTCTATGGGATTTTCTAGGCAAAAATACTGGAGTGAGTTGCCATGCCCTCCTCCAAGGGATCTTCCTAACCCCGGGGTGGAACCTGTGTCTCTTAGTTCTCCTGCATTGGCAGGTGGGTTCTTTACCACTGGCACCACATGGGAAGCCTATTGATTGCCTTAAACTAGTAATTTTCTTTCAGAAAATCAGGACACCAAAATAGTATCATTCTTAAACCCAGTTGGTTATCAGTGCATAAGAAGGATGTCTTTATTTTGGCTTGAGAGTTACCTCTTGTAGAAGGATCAACGCAATGGAGTTTTAGTGGAGTGTCTCAATATACTCAAAGTTGTCCTCTCAGCTAAGAATCTGCAGGCTGAAGATTTGAAGGACATGAGTAGGTAATGTTCTGAGACACACCCCAGATTTAGTAAATAATAAGTTTTTAAAAGGAACACTTCTTTAGCTAGTAGCTCATATATTTGCTCATGGAATATCATGCTGGGCACCAGATGGGGTATGATAAGGAAAGCAGGCTTAAAAAATTTCTATTGCTTTGGTGCCCTGCAGCAATCTTTTGAATGGAACAGGTATTTTCAAAATAACACTTGCCTAAAAGAATCCATAGTCTTTGTAGGAGTATCAGCAGCTTGAAAACTTCCTGACTTGGGTTTTATTACTGGAAAAAAATCCAAATGAAACTTCTGTTAAGAGCATATAGCCACAACAGGGGTCCTGATGTGGGTCTTTTTATAATAGCAATGAAGGTAGGCTGCATTTTAGATCTCACTAATTTCCCAACATCTGTTTCTTATTCAGTTTCCTAGGTCTGGGATTCTTTTCTGTTATGCTAAGTATATATTAACTTTGTAAAATAATCACAAAAAAGAATATTTCCTTGTGTATTTTCTGTGGAGGTAAAACAAATATGCAACTAGAACAGAAAAAATTAATGTGAATTACATTTTTATTGTTTTATTCTAAGAGAAAGAATTTCAGTTATTAAATTTGAACATGGATGCCTAGGTATGCATACATTCAGAAAGTTATTAGCTCTAAATAAATATCTTCTTTCATCTTGAAAAATAATTGTGTTCATTTGAAATACATGAAGTATTTCCTTATTTCATTATCACAGTCCACAAGAGATACATACTTAGATATCCTCAGTGTTCTCAGAATACTTAGAGTAATACCTCTCAGTGTATGGTTCAAGCATCCCAGCAATGCATCACTTAGGGCACTTTGGTCTTCATACTACTAAACATACAGATAACTGAGTTCCTCCCAGGACTTATGAAATCAGAATCTAAATGGGGTGGTGCTCTGGGAACTTTTTTTTTACACAAGATTTTCAGTTAGTTTATGGTAAGATTTGACTATGTCTGCCTTAATGTTGAAGCAGAAATAATTTCTTGTACTCTAATTCTGAAGTGTTTTTTTTTTTTCTTTCATGGAAGGTGTATATTAGTCTCCTCAGGTTGTCATTACCAAATACCACATACCGAGTGGCTTAAACATGTAAATTTATTTTCTCATGATTCTAGAGACTTGAAAGTCCAAGAACAAGATGGTGGTAGGAGTCAGTTTCTTGTGAGGACTCTTGTTCTGGCCTGCAAACACCTTCTCATTATGTCTTCACATGGCCTTTCCTTGGTGCACACACAAAGAGAGAGTGAGTGAGATCCTTGTTGTCTCTTATATGAACACTAATCCTATCAAGTCAGGGCTGTAGTCATGATCTCATTTGACTTTGATTATTTCCATAAAAGCAAATACAGCTACACTGGATGTCAGGGCCTCAACATATGAATTATGAGGAGACCCCAACATTAAGCCACTAATGATGTACAATATATTTTGGTCAATTATTCAGTTCCTTGAACTTGTGGTTATCAGAAAGGAAGGGCTAGGGGGAGGGATAGTTAGGGAGTTTGAAATTGACATGTACACACATATATTTGAATGGATAAACAACAAGAATCTATTCTACAGCATAGGAAAACCTGCTCAATATTATACAACAACCTAAAGGGAGAAAAAAATTTGAAGAATACTTGCATATATATGTATAACTGAATCACTTTGTTGTGTACCTGAAACTAGTATAGCATTGCTAATCAACTATAATTTAAAATAAAAAATTAAAAAATATTTAGTTCCTTCCTTAAAACTGCAAAAATATAACTGTAAAAAAGCATTAATTCTGCCCAAAACTTGAAAGAAACTCTAGTTTTGAGAATTCCTCCTTTCCAGGACAAAAACTTTATAAAGATTTGTGATAAATTTTGTATCTTAGAACACAAATTGAGTTAACAACCTTTCAAATTTATATTCTAATATTGTTCTAAGGACAAAGGATAAGCCATTTAAAAAATCTGGAATAGTTTCAGATTTTAGCCAAATCAACATCACCCCAAGCTTATTTCTGGGCCTGGGCTCAGCAGTTATGGAGTGTAGAGGTAGAGTGTAAGGTCTGGTAAAGGATAACTGAAATTTGAGAAGCTGAAGAAAAAGCAAGTTAAATGTAGGAAACTTAGAGATTGAGGTTTCAGGGAAAAGAATGAATGTTTATCACCTGATGTTTGTGTTGATGAGAATCAAAGACACACAGACTTGGCTCCTTGGACAGATGTGGGTGTGATCCCTGTTTCAAGGTGGATGAGGATACTTAACCTATCTGATATCTAAGTCCTATTATAAAATACAATGTTTTATATCTTTTTATTAAAGGATTAAAAAAATCACAACTTGGTGGTTTAGAATAGCACCAATGTATCATTTCACAGTTTCTGTAAATCAGGAGTCTGGGCCTAACTTAGCAGGATCCCTTGCTCAGGGTCATACAAGTCTGCAGTTAAGGTGCTGGCAGGGCTGAATTCTCATCTGGATGCTGACTAGGGATAGAGATGATACCAGTCTTACCAGGTTTGGTAGCAGAGTTGGTTTCCTTGAGATTGTATAATTGAAGACCACAAATTTCTGTTGGCTATTCACAGCCATCCCAAGTTGAAGGTCAGGAAGGGTGGTGGTGAGGAAACACCCCTCATTCAAGGTAAGGAGCAGCGGCTACATTTTGCTAAGGCAGCTGTGAAGAGATACCCATGTCCAAGGTAAGAGAAACCCAAGTAAGATGGTAGGTGTTGCAAGAGGATATCAGAGGGCAGACACACTGAAACCACACTCACAGAAAACTAGTCAATCTAATCACACTAGGACCACAGCCTTGTCGAACTCAATGAAACTAAGCCATGCCCGCGGGGCAACCCAAGACGGGCTGGTCATGGTGGAGAGATCTGATAAATGTGGTGCACTGGAGAAGGGAATGGCAAACCACTTCAGATTTATTGCCTTGAGAACTCCATGAACAGTATGAAAAGGCAAAATGATAGGATACTGAAAGAGGAACTCCCCAGGTCAGTAGGTGCCCAATATGTTACTGGAGATCAGTGGAGAAATAACTCCAGAAAGAAAGAAGGGATGGAGCCAAAGCAAAAACAATACCCAGCTGTGGATGTGACTGGTGACAGAAGCAAGTCTGATGCTGTAAAGAGCAATATTGCATTGGAACCTGGAATGTCAGGTCCATGAATCAAGGCAAATTGGAAGTGGTCAAACAAGAGATGACAAGAGTGAACGTCAACATTCTAGGAATCAGTGAACTAAAATGGACTGGAATGGGTGAATTTAACTCAGATGACCATTATATCTACTAT